>JBBPLT010000874.1:0-11657 GCA_038089955.1 Strobilomyces dryophilus | reverse complement strand
TTAGTCACACCTTTTCCTTTCCCTACTTAAACCCTCGCTCGCTCGTGTACTTCCCTTAAGCTAAACCTCCTCAAGTACCCTCTTGGAATACACCTGCTTGCTCTTGGTCCTTGACTCCCTAAGTCCTCGTCCTACTTTGAGTGGATGCTCCCTCGAACCCTCGATCGCGCCTCCCTAGGCCGAACCCTTGAACCCTCCTTGAGGAAGCACCCTCGGAGCACGAACCCTTGACCCTAGAGGACGCCCCCTAGGTCAAACCCTTGTCCTCATCGTTGACCAACCTTGCCGTTTGAGGCTACGCTCGGCCCTACCCGGACCAAGCGTAACAAGAACTGCCCAGCCAAATCTCACCACGGCTTGGCGTTTCCAATCTCTTCCGATGGGGCTCACGCGTCCGACTCGCTAATCTCTCGTGGACATGCGCCGTTCTCTGCCTACGCTCCATCAATCAAGCCATCGCGAGTCCTCTATGCTCTATCCAGCTTTTCTTCGTTGTGTCTATTTGAGCGCTCGCTCGCCCTCGAGGACAACGAAGGTGACGTCCTCCGACCGATGCGTCGACCCACGAAGACGAAGAAATCGAAAGGGGGGGGGAAACGTCACTGATTTTGTCATTTTTCCCGAGCGAGGTGACTTGCCTGGTAGAACAGCAGCAGTACGCTTTCCGCGCTTTCCGTCTCTCCACGACGTGCGTCCTCCGAGTCCGAACCGCCCGTCCGTCTCTGATGTTCCTTGCGGGCGTGACCAGACCGAGCTGGAATTGCCTTTTTCAGCATTTTCACATCTTCACGGCCCAAGTTGCAAACGAGCGCTGCCGGGCCCGCACCGCCCAAGATATCATCGATGTCTGTTCAAGGCCTGGCGTTGGGAACTCTTTGGCTAGTCGTTTAAAGTGCCTCTTGAAGGGGAAGGCGCTGTGAAAGAGGACAGTCGCGACTCTGAGGAAGGCTCTTGTGAGACATTATAGGCGTGGAGCATTGCGTACTATGTAGGTAGATGATGAACCTTGTGCAGCCCAATGTGTGGGAGGAAATCCGCCTCCGCCGTTGGCGGGTTAGCTCCGGGCTGACGCCGAATATTGAGCGTGTATGCCGATGACGTTGGATGGACTCCCCCTATGCCCCCCTCTCTACTTTGAATGTGGCACTTGACAGAACGATCGACCGTTTGATATGTACTAAACATGCAGCGCGAACAAGGAATGCACACAAACGGTCTAAGGAGACTGCAGATCCACTAAACGGGCAGACGACAGGCCATAGTGTTACAAAAATCGGGTTCCCAATGATGGGTCGACCAGTGCGACGGGCTACGCTTCCAGTAGTACCCTTGCAAGACTACCGCAGAGCGCTACCACAAACGAGCCAGACGATGCGACCACCATGGTGATGTGTGTGGTATGCGAGATAGTCGTGGTGCCCCGGGACGCATACTTGCTCGTCGACGCAACTCAGCCTCTCGCCGATCAAATCACTGTTCAAGCAGACATGGACACCGGATGCTGACTGATGCGTCTACAGGCTACGAGACCGAGGGGGTATGAGACATGAATATTTTCGTCCTCTTACATCCGCCTCCCTCTGCGTCAGTTTCGTCGGGGCCCGCGCCGAGCCCGAAGACGCTGCACGTGTTTGCTCAGTACTCGCACGCAGGCCTTTCTAGCCAGTCATTTGGAGGGGATCGAAAAGAAGGCGCCGCCGTCCTCACGCAAGAGGATTGCAAAAACGACAATATTTCCTGTGTGGCACTGTGAGCCTCGCATCACTGCCGAGCGTGCGTACGAATGACAGTCATTGTACAGTCGTCAGTGGATTTGCTCAGGTTGGCACCGAAGTTTGGGCGCGCACCCCTCGTGGGACCGCGGTGGAGAAGACAGAGAGGTGTGTAGTATTGGAATCCTGGATGGATATGAATATGAATCACCTTCAGCCACACTATTCAACTTGTTAGCTCCGGACCAACAGGTGCGTTCTCGGTCTCCTTAGCACCTGACTCCCGTCTCACAGGCACGACATGGACACTCAGTCTGGCAACTCACCTTTGACGAGGAGATATGTCTACGTGCTTGTGTTTGTGCTGGACGGCATCGTCGGCGTGACCTTGCTTTTGTTGACAAGAATCGTGCTGGAGCACCTCCACACCGACTCTTGGGGGACGGGTCTCTTGATGCTGTACACTGTCCTGGCTACGCATACCTTGTGGATCTACACTGTCATAGCTGCGCACTGGTCAAACTGGAGCCGGGAGACTCCATATTCTGGCGATACGTCCCGCATCTCGGATCCGTGGCCAACAATGTAGCTGGCTTCCTCCTTTTAGTGGCCTACTACGTGTCACGTAAGTGACATCTGGCAGTCCACCTATGTACTTACCACTTGCTTGGTGAGCAGTTGACAATCTCCTCTCGCTGAAATCCTAGACTTCGTGATTCCTTTGGTTATCATCGTCGGGGTTGTGTTGTGGCATGCGCATGCATATGTCGTCGAGAATGTGGGCGAGGCTAGAACGGCATACTCATTGTGAGAGAAGAACAGTTGCAGATCGCAGGAATTGTGGCCGTGACACCAGATTGCTGGCGATCCAGGGACAAAGCACATGGCTGGCACATCAATGACGCAATCACGTGTATCGCGTGAGCAGGGCCATGCGGTCCTGAGCATTTGAACGCTTGATCATGAGCACTAAGTACTTTCAGGTGCTTCATGTGCAGTCATAAACCCAAATGTGCTCGGTGACCCGTACCTTGAACACAGATGTCGGAGTCGATGGCATCGGACATCGACGTCGGCGCGTCGAGACATACTCAAAGAGGGTGTGCGGGCAAGCTGGTCGGAACGGGGTGCAGGAGAGGGCATCGAAGGTTGCTTTGCCAAACGTCGCCATGAATATTTACATGAATGTAGATCATTGATGTGGATCGAACGAGGACGAGGCTTCCGAGCATGTGAAGCCTGTGACTGTAACGGTAACACTTTGCCACACTCCTTCTGTCCAGACCACTAGTGATCGTCCCGTGCCGCAATATGGATACAGATATGATAAAGCTCAACTGTTGGATCCGTGGGCAAGAAATAGCGATCTTCTCGGTCAAGATTTCAAGCGTGGAGACTGTCTTCGACCTTGCAAAAGCCATCAAGAGTGAGAAGTCAGCGGCTTTTCGTGACGTGGATGCCGATACTCTTAAGCTCTACAAGCCAAAGCGTTCCCTAACCGAACCATATGAAGAGAATCTGGGCAAATTCACCCTCTCAGAGGACGCAGAACTCGTGAGGATTGGGCCGGAGGAGTTAGCAGAAGTATTCCTGGAAACACCACCCAAGCGCCACATCCACCTCATAGTAGATATGTACCCCAGTCGATTCAAGCTCTTTCCCCTTGATTTTCATTCTTTTCTCCAGATGCACCAACGACGATCAAGTGTTGGTTCCGTGGCAAGTCGTTCGACGCCAGCTTTACGATTTCCATCCGAGTGGGCACAACCACAAGTGAAGTAAAAGAATACATCAAGAAGACACATCCGAATCTCGAGAAGGTACCCGAGAGGGATATATGCTTATACCGAATACTGGGAGGCGAGAACGAGTTCCAGGAGAGTCTCAGCCAGACGGGCGCGGGTGAACCGCTCTAAAAGGACGTTCTGTTGGCCAATTTCGTCAGTGTCCTGGTTCTCGACCCTTTGCGTGTTGTTATCCAAGTTTCTGCCACCGAAGAAAACCTGAGCCCGACCCTACGTGAGTGTTTATTACGTCTCTTTTTCTGGCTCAGAATATTTGATGGATGAGCTTCCTGAAGATCAGGAACCAATTCCTCATGTCGACGCCCTGCAAGAATACCAGCATATCTTTCTTAAGGTGGAGAATTGGGGAAAGTTGGATCAGGACGACCTCGAGAGGAACCAAATAGCAAATGCTGAAACCGTGACTATCCCGCCCTTTGTTGCCGATTTTGAGCACATGTTGCTTCGGAAGTCACGTCTTCCTCTCGATGTGCGCCGTGTTCTCGATTTATCCATGCCGTTCGATGTTGACCGTCTGTGTAGGTACTTCAAGAGATTTCCGATGAATATTTTGAGCCCCACCAGACGTCGGCCGCCAACAATGCTCAGGAGGAACTGCGCTGTGCTGGTCTGATGGAGGTGATGCATACCACATACCACGTTGTGGGTTACGAATGGCAAGATTCTTGGGACGGGAAACCCTTAAAGCAACCTCTTATGAACTCGATCTTCTTTGATACGTTCCTTCACACGAAGGACAGGAAGAAAACCATTCTAGGGTAAGTTCTCCCTTCCTTGTCCCCTCCCCTCCGTATTCATGGTCTCTGCAGGGACAAACCTTGGCCTCTCAGTGTTATCATGAAACACGATGACGAAAATGATAAGGAATTACGCAAGTATCAACCTCGCAGCGACTTTCTCATCAAAAATGCCACTCTTCCTCGACTCCTCGTGGAAGTAAATTCCACACGTGCAACTGAATCTCCTCGAGATCTTTATCGGATGCTTGCTACGGGGGCTTTCATCGTTCGTTTCGCAAACAATTTTGTGAGCACGTTCAGCAAGGGGAAGAATTTCGTCCTCTGTGCCTTCTTCGTTCGGGACAATGGCGTCGCTACTCGCCATATCTTATTTCAGAAGGGTGACGAGGTATGTTGTGGTTTGTGATGTAACAAACAACTTTGTAGGCTCACTCCTTTCAGGTTTACTACAGAGAACGGGATTTTCAGTTGAGTGAGCCGATCGGTCGCGTCGAGTTCGTACGCCATTTGTACAACCTTCGTGCGGAATCAACCCAAAGCCAAGACCAAGCCACGGAAGACGCAGTGATGAAGCTTTGTAAGGAAGTCAAGGCAAGGCGATTGAAGTCGATGCACACTAAGACCGAACCTTGCTCTAAGAAGCGCAAGTTGGGAGAGAGCGATCACGACGACCCTGCTGGTGGAGGGAGGGGCAGCACCGCACAGCTCAGGGCACATGGCTATGAGGTGGAACCGAAAGATTTCGTGGATGAGAGCGGCGGCAGATGGGAGTCACTTTCCGAGGTCACGGGAACCATGTTTCACTTGTTTGCCATGCTGATGCTCGACCTCAGACCCCGGATCATATTCTCACTGTGTATAGACCTGGAAATCCAAAGGTGTTCATCGCGAAGAAAGTTCGGGAGGAATCGGACGAGCTCGAGATATTGAAACTTCTCGGTACTACCCGACTCAAGTCTAACCATGTCATCTCTCTGGTCGATTCGTTCGATGGGTGGGCCATTCTACCGAAAATGACCACCCTCGAGGATTACCTTCTATGGATGCCCAAAGTATTTGAAAGCAAGGTTCTCCAAGTGTGCCTGGGTCTGGTTGACGGCCTTGCGTATCTTCACGGACTCGGCATCGCTCACAGGGACATCAAACCAAGCAACCTTGTCCTCGACAAGAACTTGACTTTGCAAATCATTGACTTTGATGTTGCTATGCGAGTAAAAGATGAAGACGAGGAGGTGAATGACTGGTGTGGAACGGAAGGTTGGATGGCACCCGAGGTCGCGAGCAGATTGAAGCACAGTCCGATCAAGGCAGACCGATGGTCCTGTGGGCGGGTCGTTCTGTCACTAGGCACGGTTGGCAAAGAGGACGAATCTCTGAGGGCATTTGCTCGGGACTTGGTGGCGCATGATCCCGAGCGGCGGCCATCGTTGCTCGAATGGAATAGGTATTTGGCATTCTCGGACACTAGGAACATCGGCAAGTGCGACGCAAGCAAGACCTCGCAGCTCCGTCGGGACCGAGTGGAATGCGACGGAGAAAGCACGAAGCCCCCGAATGTGAAGAAGCAGCGACTTGACGGTGGATTCCGAGGTCGTTATGGCTTGGGGCTTAGGGCTGAGGCGCGCGTCGAACTTGTGAAGTAGCCAACATATATCATTAGCAAGGCATACATCCCTCTGTAACCGTAACAAAATGCTGATGTCGATGGACGTCTTGAGTCATTCATAGTCGTGTATCATAGCAGCTTGGCCATATCTGTTCCTACAACGATGTGACCGATTTTTTCTTTCAACTTCTTCCTCGTTTTTGCTATGCTAATATTTCACGACTTCGCATAATTACCTTTGTCATTTATTTCTACGTCATCTTTTCCTTTTTCTCTCTCGCATATATCCTTGGCAGCTAATGATCAACTGGAGAGTTGGATTAGGGAGTACGCGAGCGTCGTTGGAAGGAGGTACACGATCTCGAAGATGTGGTTAGCCAGCGTGCGTCGTGCCGTCCAACGCGCGCGTGATGCCATCGATTGTCGACGCGATTCGATGCTACGTCGGACGAGCGTCGAGGCCTGCCCATCCGAGCTGTTCCATTTTTGCCCGGTCGACTCGTAGTCGTCTAGCCTGAGTCCGACCACGACGAGTTCAACACGGCGAATATGATGCAGTGAAAATTAGGTTACCTCGCATGCACTCGAAAGAACAAGTAGATCGAATTCTGAGCATACGATGTTAATATTGATGATACCTTGCATTGTTCTTGTTCTTCGAGCGTAAATATCTCGAATAAATGCATGTCGTACAGATACAAAACGACGAACCTAGGGCCCATTGGAGCCTCCTCACGATCTTGTGATACCCTGAGCTGCTTGTAGCTAACGGTCGGACGAACTGTAAGGATTAGAAATGATCTGAGAGAGTGCTTCCCTGGAGAGGCTTAGCATAACCTGAAGCGCAAGCCTGATCAAAGACGAGAATCACATGTGGTGCGGGGCTCAGGTTTCACTGCCCCACCATCGAGCAGGACCGCATCGTTGAAGTACCTGGCCGTGGCCCTTTCTCTGAGTCAAACAAAACAGCGATGACCCTGCCCGTGAATTCTGCTCGGCGAGTCGGGCTACGATCACTCTGCCGTTCGCCTCGATCAACAAAAGTCGTAAACCTTGAGCTGTACGAAACCGGCAGTGGGGTCGTTCCGCTCCACCTGTCGGCAGACTCACGGTAACAGGTAGCGCTGAGGTACGTGTGCTGCAGCAAAGGTTTCATCTGCGAAAAAAGAAGGGTGAAATTGAGAGAGCTGCATACCCGATCAAAAGAGACTGAGAATCAACTTGCCAGAGTGACCTGAGCCTTTCGACGGAACTGCGAGCGAGGCATGACGTACCGGTATTCGATAAAACTTCAAGGGGAGCTAGTCTCGTCGCTCCTTCGACGCGCTGTCTTCTTTCCGTTTTGCGTACCACTGGCCAGTCAAAATCGAAGACGACGAGCTGATCCTTGGTCAAGGCCATGGTTGTGGGCGTGGTCGGACCAGGCTGGCGCATCAACGACGCGATCACATCACGTGAATCGCGTGATCGTGCCGTTTCACCGGGCCATGCGGACCCAAAGGGACCAAAACCGTAATGGGTATGCCCTGAACGTTTGAACGCTTGAGCACTGATGTGCGGTCGTGAACTTGAATACGCTCGGCGACCCGTACCTTGGACACAGACGGAGTCGGAGTCGTCGAGTTGCGAGGGTCGCGCGACGGGGTGTATCGTACGAGAGATGTGTCTGGGATTTGAGACAGGCGCCAGCGATGCGAGTAGGAGTTGTGGACGGGTCCCCATGTACGCATTCGCGTTCGGAGAGTTGAAAGTTGCGAAGCTGGGATCGGGACGCCTGCGGCCCCCGACGAAAAGGCAGGCATTTAGCGGGCCTGCCGAGGGCGGTACGAACGTCTCGTTCGACTTGCCGGGTTCGCAGTGGCGAAGCGGAGGACGTATCTTGGATGGTCTCACCAGGGTGCTCCACTCTGTCTTGTAACTTGTTGGACGGCCCTGGAAAGCGCTTTCAACAGGAGATCTAGAAGTGTCGCCTAGATCTGTAGTACTACGGAGCCTCGCCGGGGAGATGTCATTCCAGACAAGACAGGTTATCCAGTTCTGCCTGAAGTTCAGCACAAGCGCGTTCGAACACTCGACGCGCCCTGGTCCAGGGCGAGCGCAGCCTGACCTGCACTGTAGGGGGCGCGCTACGATCAGGCCGATTGAACGACTCGGAAGGGGATCGAGTAGGGGCAGGCTGATTTCTCCGCAATCAAAGCACTCAGTGCACTCGTTCCGAATCGGAGTCGCAGTAGTTGTCTTGGCGAATGTCAAGTGGTAGTAGAAAGAGTACCTTCGGCGAAAGGTCCAAACCAGGATAGTATTGCCTTAAAGGGGAGCATGACCGATCACGCCCAAGTCTATCGAATAAATACCATTCCAGACAGCTGATCAAACTGGTTACTGCAACAGATGACTTAGTGAATATGTGATGCCTTTTGTTGTTCCTTGGGTATGCAGTGCTCATATTGGTGCATGACTTGGTGCAAATACGAAGTGCCTAGTCGAAGACCTGTCGATTCAAGCTGTTGGTTCTTTGCGCAAGGATTCTGGTAAACATACGAACTGGTCAATCTATACCATGTGAGATGATCATAAAACTCACTAGGCGCCAATATGGACATAGAGAACTCGCTGATCGAGTGGTACATCGACAGACCTCATTGTCTTGTTGAGCGCGTACGCCGCACGCGTATGGTCTAGACGTCCGGACTCGTCTTTCATGAGCGAATAAAATCTCGACGTGATTTTGTTCGTCTCGCCGTCGTCCACCGCCCACATCGTCCCGATCACCGAACGGAATCCGATGAACTGCATCGCTGATGCGAGATGAATCATCTCGTCCGGACTCTCCTCGTCCCCGACCGTCGTATGACAGGCAGAAAGGTATGCGAACTCGGGGTCCTCCAGAGTGCAGCGGATGATCCGTTCGATCGTGAAGTCGCCGTCGCTCAGAGCGAACGCAGATCGGAAGGGCTGTTTGCTGTTCGCGAGACCGTGACATGCAAAATGCACCCATTCGCTCCTCTCAATCTCCTCGGCGACTCGTCGTATGCAGGATTCTTTGCCCTCGATTCCCGTGAACATGGTGGCATCATTGACGTACTGACTGATGTTGGCCAGTTCAGAATGAACAGAGAAAAGCTCGCTCTGCCCGGAAGCATTCGCTTGGCTGATCCCAACAAAGCGTTTCATAGCGGTCCTAGGCTCAGACGAACGGAGACGTCTGGCATGGATAAGAGCGCTCAAGGTAGTGGTGTACGAGGAGACGTAAAGAGCAGCAAGGTTCTGCTCACCCTTCCTATATGGGCCAGCAGCGTGCAAAGGCAGAGTAGAAAACTCGGCGGTGGGACACCACCAGATACGAGATTGCAGTGGAAGTGTCCTCTGTAGAACACAGATGACAGGGAAGACAACATCATCCCAGAGTTCCCGCAGAATTCGTCCAATAATGTTTGCAGCATCCGTTGTCTTCGCACGCCCGGTCATAGTATGGAGCGTCAAAGACAGGTGCCGAACATATTGCTTCGAGATCGACAGTGGGACATGAACTGGATCTCGGTCGTCGAAGACAATAAGGGCATCACAGCCGTACTGGCTTGCATTCACGATAACAACAGGTCCTGCCATAGAGGCACGTCGAAGGTATGAAAACGACGATGGCAACAGGAAGCGAGAGCAGCCAGGCAAGCTCCGGATGGCAGTCACGACTCTTTGCATTTCGAGGTTGTGCCGACATATTTGGTCGTGTTGTTCCACCCCGGGAGAATCAAGGGTTTTACGAATGAGCAAGGATAAACGAGTGAATTCACTTGCCAATATCTCTCCAGTGGTGCCAGACGCAACAACATTGTCGAGCGGGGAGCGAAGGCGTGTGAGCTGGTTCCAAAATACACTTCGGCCTTGTTCTAGTAGCTCTACCGCTCGCTGCAGCGCACAATTACGGAGACAGGCTGAGAAAGCATCCACTGCAAGTGATGCCGAGTGCTCTTTTAGGATATCAAGATGTTGGGGCAGGGTAGGAAGAAGGGAGAGATGTTCGACGAGGAATCGAAGTGATGTTTCGTACGCGAGAAGGGTCGAGGAATGCTTGTGTTTTTCAGCCTCGTGTATCCATGCTCGAGCAGCATGTAAGTCAGTTGCAGACACGGTATGGGATATATCTGCCAGCTGGACATAGAGTGTGAATACTTCCTGGATATTGCTCTGTAGTATAAGATCGGAATTCAACAAAAAAGTGCATTATAAGATCACTCACTGTCGTGGATGGATTATCGAGCCCCTGTTCGGACACAAAGTGATTGTAGCGATTAGAGAGATAGACTGCAAGGTTATACAAAAAGCTGGAGCGATCCGGGTGTCCTGGCAGGTGAAGCGAGAGTGCTTCTTGGCTGAGGACAATGGCCTCCTCAAGATCCAGTAACACCTCCAGCTGATTGTAGCGAGTAGAGAGATCGAATGCAAGGTTATTCAAAGACGCGGAGCGATCCGGGTGTCCCTGCGGGCGAAGCGAGAGTGCTTCTCGGTCGAGGACAATGGCCTCCTCGAGATCCTGTAATACCCCGAGCTGATTGTAGCGAGTGGAGAGACGGACTGAAAGGTTATTCAACGAGCTGGAGCGATCCGGGTGTCCTTGGGGGCGAAGTGAGAGTGCTTCTCGGTCGAGGACAATGGCCTCCTCGAGATCCTGTGACACCCCGAGCTGGTTGTAGCGAGTGGAGAGGTCGTTTGCAAGGTTATTCAAAGACATGGAGCGATCCGGGTGTCCTGGCGGGCGAAGTGAGAGTGCTTCTCGGTCGAGGCCAATGACCTCCTTGAGATCCTGCAACACCCCGAGCTGGTTGTAGCGAGTGGAGAGACGGACTGCAAGGTTATTCAAAGACATGGAGCGATCTGGGTGTCCTGGCGGGCGAAGTGAGAGTGCTTCTCGGTCGAGGACAATGGCCTCCTCGAGATCCTGGGGCACCCCGAGCTGGTTGTAGCGAGTGGAGAGACGGTTTGCAAGGTTATTCAAAAACATAGAGCGATCTGGGTGTCCTGGCGGGCGAAGTGAGAGTGCTTCTCGGCCCAGGACGATGGCCTCCTCGAGATCCTGTAACACCCCGAGCTGATTGTAGCGATTGGAGAGACGGACTGCAAGGTTATTCAATGAGCTGGAGTGATCCGGGTGTCCTGGCGGGCGAAGCAAGAGTGCTTCTCGGTCAAGGACAATGGCCTCTTCGATATCTTGTAACACCCCGAGCTGGTTGTAGCAAGTGGAGAGACGGTTTGCAAGGTTATTTAAAGACGTGGAGCGATTTGGGTGTCCTGGCGGGCGAAGCGAGAGTGCCTCTCGGTCGAGGACAATGGCCTCCTCGAGATCCTGGAACACCCCGAGCTTGTTGTAGCGAGTGGAGAGACGGTTTGCAAGGTTATTCAAAGACATGGAGCGATCCGGGTGTCCTGGCGGGCGAAGTGAGAGTGCTTCTCGGCCGAGGACAATGGCCTCCTCGAGATCCTGCAACACCCCGAGCTGGTTATAACGAGTGGAGAGACGGACTGCAAGGTTATTCAAAGAGTTGGAGTGATCCGGGTGTCCTGGCGGGCGAAGTGAGAGTGCTTCTCGGTCGAGGACAATGGCTTCCTCAAGATCCTGCAACACCCCGAGCCGATTGTAGCGAGTGGAGAGACGGTTTGCAAGATTATTCAAAGACGTGGAGCGATCCGGGTGTCCTGGCGGACGAAGCGACATTGCCTCTCGGCCGAGGACAATGGCCTCCTCGAGATCTTGTAACACACCGAGCTGATTGTAGCGAGTGGAGAGACGGACTGCAAG
>JBBPLT010000873.1:0-11702 GCA_038089955.1 Strobilomyces dryophilus | reverse complement strand
ATCGAATGTTCCTGCTCGAGCACTGCCTGTGGTAACAGGGCATTTGATGTATAGACGACGTGGTGCTTGTTCCACTGTTTCAAGATGTTCCCTGATACATCATCCATAAATATGACCAAAGGAACAGTGTAAACCATTCGTCCACCCAACTTCACCTGGAGTGGATTTGGCATTGTTACGCTGAGTAGCGTAGAACTTAGCAGTGTGCACTCCAAGTAGCATGAAGACTTGTGGGAGGGGTCTCGCTAGGCTCAAACCATTGAGAGAAGCGGATGGCTAAGCACTAAGCTGGAATTGCATAGAACTAGCTGGGGAGCTACAATACATGGGCGTCGAATATTTATATGTTCTAGAATGGGATTGGGCATTACGAGGACCAAAAGAGAGATATCCTAGAGGAGAAGCGGACGTCCGTTGATAAGGTCATGGAGTGGTTCATGGAGCGGAAGCGGAAGGAACAAAAAGGAAACAGATCATGGGAGAAGGAATGATGGATCCGGAACTCCATGTGGAACGAGGTGAAACAGGGTTTCAGTAGTTGTACAGTGAATGAGTCAGAATGAGTTATCGCGGAAGAAATAAATGGATGGCATATACTGAGGCATCGAGGCGTCTAAAAGGACTGTGGATCCAAGAACCGAGCACATTCCCGACACAAGAAAAAGTTCGATGGTGCAACAACTAAAGAAAGAGATGAGCAACAAACCAAAGTCTTGGATACTTTGTGCCCTAATGCAAAGATGGTATGCTCCATACACCCTTCATCCCTTGACATCCTTGCCTGAAAAAACTTTTTCGGTATGAAGTATTGACCTGTGGACTGTTGGAGAAGTTCATCGACAAAGTAAACCACACGGTCAACACGAACACACGGAGGCACGAGTTCATGTGGGAGATCCTCAAGCATCTTGCATCCATGGTGAACTTGCGACATGTAGCCTTGTCCATCCTCAGGGTACTCCTGCATTGCTAACCGTGTGAGTGGATTTGCGAAATCCTATATGCAAGTGTTGTTGTAAGCGAGCATGTCCAACAAGCTGGATAGACCACTCTTATTACCATAGCAATTGCCTTGCTGATTGCGTTTAAATAGAACACACTTCCTGATACCATAGTTATCTTCTCTGTTGGAGACCCGAGAAGATCCATGATATGCTCCCGTGTTTTTTCAACAGCATACATCGAGGGCACTTCAGGTGCTCCGAGTGCTTTCGCCCAGTCCAAGACCACAGCCTGTTGTGCATGTGAAAACCTAAGGCGAGGGGAGCTAAATAGCATGTGCATCAAGAATTCCTATATATTTGTCAGTGTACTGATCACCATTACTTGTCCAAACATACTGCCTTGGACTCCCAGGGGTATAGCAGCTCATCAGGGGAAACGGCTGATGCTGCTTTTGACCTGGTACGATGGGTAGCGTTGTTATTGGCAACAGCTACATAGCGTTGAGAAGGGGAACATATGCCAAATGACTACTTACCGTCGAAGTCTATGCCATAGTTCGCAAACATGTCCTCAATACCTAGGTCGAGAAGCTCGTTATCACTGTTATCTTCAAGTTGTAGTTCTTCCTCGAGGGGTGGAAGAACACTAGAAAAGAAGGGTTCACCACATTTGATCTTCCGCTGGATCTTCTCAAAGTAGTCATTCAAGTATACAGTGTGCTCTGCTTGGAATTCCTCCCAGAGCTGGCTCAAGGGCACGGTAGGATCTTCCGATGTTTCTGGGGCAACATTCGATCGGAGTGGCACCAAAATATTCTTGCCAGGACGTGGGAGCACTGGTGGATCTCTTTCCATCTCGTCAGAATAGGGATATATTGACAGATCTCACCATGCGAATCAAGCGGCTCATTGGACAATGCATTAGATGGTTCATCAAACAGATCCAGCGGCATCGGAGACATTGGCCTGGGTGGCACCTGTCGTTTTTTTCCTTTGTCCAAGTTGTGCTGATGCTTTTTTTGACACTGCATGATCTGCAACATGGCAGCGCCACATAACTTTCTGACCATTGGGAGTTGGTCATATTTTGCACACGATGTGTTTTTGATCGACTTGTGTGAACACTGAAAGTATGTAGTTAAATTCGGAAGAATGTCAAGAAGTTCAATTTAAGTTACCGTCTGCATCAAACAGGAAAGGTTTCGATGACCTCGCCATGACACCTGAAGAGAAAAATAATAAATTCCACCCCCAAAAGGATGCACCGAGTCAAGCGTGTGGCAGGCGCCTTAACTTTGTCGCACTGCGTGGACGCAATACCGTTCCAAGTCCAAGTCGCGCTGATCAGTCACAAATGGTCACATGACCTGCTGACTGTTCAAACTGCTTCACATCCTGATCTTTCTTCGTCTCCGCAAGAATGTCAACCGTTGTCAATGTTCAGACTATCCCACAACCCCATGGTTTTTCTCTTGACTCAGTCGATCTCTTCGTTTGTTTTTGTGGCAATATTTGCCTCAGAGATGTTCCTGATAGTATTGTAAGTTTTACCGCAAAGTGAAGCCAGCAACCACTAATATCTGACACGATATTCAGCCAGTTGAAATTTCCATATGCCTAGCCGACAATTGGTCTGACCATGGGCCCACACCCACTATACAAATTGTACCCACTCATGAGCTGGTGCAGTCAAAGAGGCTGAATCCTGTAATTCATTCATGTTGACTTATTGGTCGTTACTAATTTCTGTGATACAGGCTGTTTTTCCTTTTCTTCCACTTCCATCCACCTTTGAGCCAGCTGACCTTGCTCACTGGAAACAGTTGACCAAAGTGATTGAGGCTTGCTTGGTGGCAAACACAGATCTCGAGAACAAGTTCCCAGAGGCTTACCGTGTCATGCAGGACTTGTTTTGGATGGCTTTTGTTGCATCATTCCCCACCTTCCCCGAAGGTAATTGGCTGCTTTGGAACGCACGAATTCCGATGGAGGGAGGGTTTATCTCGAGCTGGGTACATAACAAGGAGGTGTCTGCAGCCCCAGTGGATGCCATTTGGGGCCAGTTTAAAACTACTGTGGAACATGTGCTATCAATACCTGCTACGTTGTAATGCAATACCGTGGTCCCTACTATTGATGCATGGAACCCGAGTCAGGCACCCAACATTCTGTGGTTCACAATTCTCCACAGCTTGCGGAACTAAAGAAATTTCCTAAAAGGAATTTCTAACCATGTTCACGCACCACTTCAACAAGTTGGCAAACTGTCGACATAATGGTTCTCAACTGTTCGAGAGCAAGAGAGGTAAGGGCAAGGGCCTCGTGCTGACCATAGCCATTCAAACGTTCAGGTATGGTTCACATTGTGTGTGCTTTTCCGTGCTCACCGGTTATGAGTAAAGGTGTATTTCAGAGAAGCATACAACACCTCGCTCAGGTACCCAGATGCTATTCATGTCGAATTTGAGGGTGGAAATGTTATACCCATCGAGCTCTGCATCATCCTGCTAAACCAGTAATCCACATGCAGGTTACCACTAGAATTTATCAAGAAGACGACCCAGACCCAAAACGAGGCCTGGCTCAAGGCTATCCACAGTGACATAGTAGGTCCTGGACCAGAACTCGTGGTGCGGTAAGCATCATTTGCACCAGGTATAATATACCTCCCGAGGCTCTAACTGTTTTCAAGACCTTGGACTGTTTTGTGAGGGATGATGAAATGGAGGTATCCCCGGCACCAAGTACCAAAAAGATGAATCATGCTGTGGGCGATGAGCACCCATTTACTCTCTTCTCACCAGCAACGATCTAGAAAAAAATATACCATCGCTTATGGAACGCCCTACATTCAACGCATTCACACTCATCCTGCAATTTATATTCCACATCACCCACCACACATTATCTATTTATTGTGCAACTGATTATTTCATCGTCAGCAGCTGCTATCCACTGTCGCCACAACCTGGCGCGCTTCAGAGCCCACCGCAACCCAGTCCTGGGCCTGACCACTCATGGACATCAAGGAAGATGCAGAGTCAGTCCCCACACTGACAATGCTATGGCTGTCGACGTCGACACCCCTGTGCTCACAAATGTCAAAGCGTCCACCATCCTTCGACTGCTACTGTGTCCCACGTCATCAAGCAAGAAGTGTGGCGGGTAGACCTCTCGAAGCTGTCCTCATCTCATCTCAATATCGAGACCGATGCTCACGAGGAAGATGACAACCAGGTTTTCAAGAAGTGGAGAACTCCGTCTGACGTCTCCAATGAAAATTATTCGAACACCAGGGCAATCACCATACCCACCCAGCTGTGGACACAGATGTCGATAGTGAGCCGGAGTATCCAAATGGCGATGAATGGGACCACCTTGATGCCGAAGACAGTGGCGACCCCTTGATGGTTAGTGAATACATAAACGAAATACTCGAGTACATGAAAAACATCAAGGTAGCTGCCGCCCACATACATCACCTTATGGCCCGCTGATCACCTTCCCTACAGCTCACCACAATCCCTAACCCAGACTACATGTCTAGTCAAAAGGAACTCGCTTGGTCAATGCGAGGTATTCTTCTCGACTGGCTTGTCCAAGTTCACACCCGCTTCCGCTTACTTCCTGAAATGTTCATCCTCTATATCAATATCATCAATCGCTTCTTCTCAGCGCGCGTCGTGTCACTTGCCAAACTCCAGTTCATTGGTATAACCTGTCTCTTCGTCTCTTCGAAGGTAGAGGAGATCGTCGCACCTTCTGTCTCCCACTTCCTTCATTGCACCGATCCTTCCTACACTGAGTCTGAAATCCTCCTCACCAAACGTTACGTACTGAAAACCATCGAGTGGAACCTTGGCCTCCCCAACCCAATGCACTTCCTTTGTCATATTAGCAAGGCTGACAAGTACAACGTCAAAGCCAGGACTATCGGCAAGTACCTTTTGGAAGTGGTGCCTCGAATGGCAGTCATTGGCTGCTCTCCCATCATTGATGGCTGCCACTTCTATTTGGCTGGCGCGGTTGATCCTCGGCAATTTTAAATAGGTGAGCACTCCCTCTCATAGCTTTTCACGTGTTTCTTGATTCGTTGCACCAAGACTGCAAACCTGGCATTTCTCCTCTTACACTGAGAGCTCCCTCCTTCCCTACCGCAAACTTGATGTTGAACTGTGTCCTCAAGCTGATATGATATGAGTCATTTCACAGAACGTACGCGGGCAAACGTTTCTTGAAGGTGAGCATTTCTTATGTCACTCCTAATCTGGCTTATCTCTCGCGTAGGTGAGCATCTGGGTTTGCAAGTGGACACCCGAGCGGTGGGAAGAGAGCACAGAAGTCTCCTTGATGGATGATCTTCCAAAGCTCAAGGCTCTCTGTCAGGCTGACCGTCAACGTCTGGAGGCACTGGGGGAGAATGGTGATGTCGGCGGCATCGAGGATGAATCATAGCTGCGGCGACAAATACATCCTTTACCCTCAATGGCGACGATCTAGAAAAAAATATACACCATCACATATTGGACATCCTACATTCAACGCATCTGTGTACATGCTACGACCTATTACTATTATTCTACATCACCACGCATTATCTGTTTGTTGTACAACCAACAACCCCCCCATTCCCGTCATCGCCTTTTCGTCATCACTCATTATGTCTTGTTGATCATGTCCACCTCCATGCAAGCTTTCTGTCATATGGTGCTGTTATCCCTCATCATTTTGTCGGCGATCTCCAGTCTATTCCTCCAGCTTCGCAGCACAACGTCACTATCATTAGGTTCTATTTACTATATTGCTAGGGACAGTGCAGCAACTCCAACGGCATTACTGAAGAGTTGGACTTTCTATTATATACTCTGTAGTCTGTATACTAGCATCCATCCACTTCCCGGTATATTTGAATGATAGGTCCCTTCACTTCTATGAACGAGTCCAGAGTGAGCAAAGAGCCTATCATCAAGCACCTTACATGTGGTAGATCGTGCCATCACCAGTCGACAGCTCAGTTAATTAAAGATCAAATGGTCAGATAGTGGTATAATAATTCATTTGATGGCACGGCTGGGTTGGCTTGAGTGGGCAATCAATATGCAAATCAGATCCACCAGCCATTTTCTGTACGTGAACAAGATGTTATTTACAAGAGCAGTACACCGTGCCGCCTCAAACGTGGCTCCCACGTTTGACATCAGGGCTCTCTGGCTCATTACCCTGGCATTTCTTACAAGTCGTACTGTCGTCTGCCTAGCATCCTAGTAGTTATATCACACAGTCACTCACTTATTTACCTGCTATAGACAAAACTTATTTCAAACTAAACATCTCACATGAGCCGACGCAGTATGTCCATCGCTCATCTCAGTGGTAAATTCCGTCAATTGTCTTTTCCATGTATACATAGTTTGGGGGTGTAACCTGCTTGGCAGCCCCCAGACATGAATGACAGCACATAATATACTAATCAAAAACCCTCACAAAGTCACAATATGGATGACGAGAAGAGTTGGACACCATGCCATCATACTCGACAAATGCAGCCACCCGTTCAGAAGGTGTCCCAAATATATATGGCATGGTCCATGATACTGCCTGCCAAACAGTGTATGGATGAGGAGTGTGAGGACGATCACTGCAAGTGGTTAGCATAATGGCTCACTTGCCTAGCAATCATCTAACAATGCCCAACATATATATTGTTTCATCCACATGGCCTCATAGACATGATCTTTGGCACCATTACCTGATGGACTCACCTGACCAGCAATCCAAGACATCAATGACAGAAGACCATCATCAAAATTGGTCAGTATCAGACTCAAAGACCAGGAGGACAAACATGGCCAAGGAATGTTACACAGCGATCCGCCTATCTGACTATCTCACCATATAGACTGATATGAGGGTAATTCAATTGACTATGACCATGCTCAATGTCATTAAGATAGCACTTGACCATAAAGCATGACAAATCTGAAGCGATTGAAGTGCATAGAAAGCCAGGGCTATTGCAGACACAAAAGATGTGCACTGTAGGTTATATGTACATGTAAGAAAGTACATAGGAATAATAGTGAATGTATCTTGTTCATCTGTTGGTGCATAATGCGAAGGGGCTTCCTGTGTATCTCAAGGTGATATGGAGCTCGATACTTGACAAGTGACAGACAGGAGAAAGCTGAGGTGCATAGTGTCTGCATATCACTCCCCACATGTATGATTAGGAGTTGGCTCAGGTCCCTATCACATACTAGCATATTTACCTTCAACGAAGAAGTCCATGCCTGCCAACTAGTTCACCACAGCCTCAACGAATACCTTCCTACCTATTGCCTCTCAAACTTACTGATCCCTTAAAAATAAGTGGTATGCTCGCAATTGTATTATCAACTAACTAACTACTCCCTCCACCTGGCTCTCCACACTAAATGGTATGAGGGTGGTGGCATCGTGCCCAGAATGATTGAGCAAATTGCCTGCCAAGCAATGCCAAGAGGAGGAGAACAAGGGTGGGCATTGTCCCAACCCCCCATCACACACCCTCACCACCTAACAAATCACATAGTGTATTCGGCAACATCTCAAGATCACACCATGCACCATGGAAGGGCAAGTAGGATGAGCCAGCTGCATGGCAGGCTCAATCACCTAGCCATCTGAGGACTTGCAGCAATGGTGCAGCCTCACAGACACTACGAAAACTCACAGCACAGTAATGCCACTCATGACAAAACTGCTATCCAAGAACAACCAGATGAGGTGCACACAGATGATTGTCCTAGGTATGTGGCACTCCACCTCAATCTCCCTCACCACTCAATGACTCCCTGTGTCCAGGAAACCTCACTGACTATCTGAAGAGGCATGGGGCTGTGCAAATATAATCATCGTGGGCATTGGCATAGCAACACATAGATGAGAAGGAGGTGGTGGACAACAACAGCAATGCTAACATCACCGATAAGATGACAGAACCAGGTGTGGAACATGCCAGCTCATTCCCTTCTCCATGTGATGAGTCATAACAAGGAATCTTATAGCCTCATAGACTATAACCAAGATGGAACATGAGGCATGTGGGTCACAAACGGTAAATATCATTTCATATGCTGTCAACCAACAGTACGAGATGAACAGTGGAACCTATAATGGAATGTGGGGGTTGCTGGAGATTGTGAAATAGCCACGCCCAGATCACCTATCAGCACCCCTCTTGCTACAACACCACTATGCAAGAAAACAAAAAAAATCTATCCACTCCACAAGATTCTGTTACGCTGAGTAGCGTAGAACCTAGCAGCGTTCTATCGAAGTTGAACGACGACTTATAGAGGAAGAGGGTCTCACGAGGCTCGAAGACGTTGAGACAAGTGGTCGCTATGAACTAGCTTAGGACTACGAATACATGGGCATCGGGTATTTATGCGTCTGAAGTGGAGGTGGGAACTACGAGGACCAAAAGAGAGGTATCCTAGAGGAGAGGCGGACGTCCATTGGAGAGATGCGGAAGAAGGGAAACAACGAAAAAGGGATGGGATCAGGAAAGTGGAATGGCATGTCCGGAACTCCACACAGAACAGAGGAAGTGGAGTTCGGTAGTAGTACAACGAATGAGTTACGTTGAGTCAGAGAACAAGAATTGTACGATGAGGAATAAGAACAGCTGGTTCGGTAGTTTAGTTGTTTCCAAATCCGGTTCCCATGAACTGATTATGTTCCTGTCGGAAGTATTCAAGTTCATTGTTGGCGACTGTAACATTATCCTCTTGGTAGCATTGAGGCACCCTCACAATGCCTTCAGTAACCCCTACACATGGAGTGAAGTTCAGGGATGGGGGCGTGGGGGCAATCATAGGTGGAATGTCCTGGCACTGAAAACTCACAATGGGGGCAGGAGTATGCGTGGCAATAGTGTGCCAGATGTCCGGGGGCAGTGGCGTGGCAGTGGACGCAGCGGAAATGGGGGCAGTTGGTGCGGACATGGTCATGCGAATGACAGACGAAGCATCTTCCACATCTGGTACCCAAGGGAGTGGTTCGCGCACTTGATCCCTCATTGGTGGGGTTTGTAGGAGGGATAGATGGACTGGTAGAGTGTTCCGAATCAACTCCAGTTCCATTTGTTGGACGATTGTGGTGGGATCTTCGGCTGCGATGCGAAGGAGCTCTTGCCAATGCGGCAATAGAGGAAAGGATGGCGCAGACGATTCCCTCCTGGGTGGAATCCGAATAGGAGGGGGGAAGGACGATGTCCATTTCTTCTTGGGTTGATGTTTCATCTCTGGGGCAAGGAGATTGAGTAGTCGACAGAGCCATGGCCATTTCTCCTTCCAAAGAGGAGGGTTGTCCCCTCGACGGAGTGGGGGATGATGGTCGTACAGGAATGGGGTTCCCGGTCGTAGAGTAGACCGTTCCATAGAGGGAGTTGAAGTATGCGGTCCGGATTCCGACTGGGACATCGTCGATAATGAGTGAGAGAATGGGGGCGAGGAGAGTGTATGGGAGTAGAGCCAAGTAGTTGCAGAATTTGGTGGCATCAAAGGCGTCGAGGATGAACCCCCTGAGTTCCTGAAGGGCATTGCCCACCTCAGGGTGTTGAGCGATCTCAGGTCGGAGGCAGAGTAGGAGGGCTGAGTATGCATGGAAGGCATGGACAAGTGGGGGAAGAACCGGGTGTCAGGCGAATTCAGGGACTCTCTCGAGGGCGAAGAGAATGGCGGGTGTGTCGAGCGCAACTGCATAGATCAGTCGGATGGTGACAATGGGAAGGGTGATAAGTGGAAAACGAGAGGGATTGGTTGTAACCGAGATAGACATGTGGTTTTTGTTTTATCGGATGGCTAGGGAGGAGGGTATATATAGGAGATTGGTTAATTTCCCCATCCATCTTGGTTTCCTTCCCAGCAGGAAGCTGTGTGGTAGTTGTCTACATACTTCCACATATGATTGTTCATTTCCGTCGGGGTAACGAACTTCATCTGGAATTGTACCCCGTTGATGCGGAATACAAACAGATGGGCGTGTTCCTCACGACAGATTTTCCAAAGGATGAACAAGGGAGACGATGGCAAAGAGGAAAAGGAGTTCATAAGGGGTGAGTTCGAATGAGAAGGCTGCCATGTCAACTGCGGATGGGTGGAAAGTCGCGCGGGTGCTGCTTTTTGTAGTCAAGGAGCTCCGCAGCAGTGTGTCATAAGTTCCCTTCTGGTTCCCAGGTATTCTCAGAGGAAGCATAGCCCTTCCAAGAGATAAGATATTGCCACCGATTTCTTGGTCTGCAGTGAGCGAGTATCGCTCCTATTTCGTATTCTTCTTCTCCTGCTATGAGATCCAGTGGAGGGTTTATGAAATTCGCTCCATGTTCCTGTGTTTCTTTGAAGGGAGATAGAAGGGAGACGTGGAAGACGTCGTGAATCTTCCATCCAGTGGGTAGCCATAGTTTGAAAGCGATGGGAGATAGTACCTGAGCAATTTCAAATGGTCCTCCCCGTCGAGGGGCTAGTTTTTGCGAAGCGTAGTTAATTCGGAGATTCCTGTTATCCAGCCATACCTTATCGCCGACTTTCCATTTTTGTAGTCGTGGAAAGATTCATTCTTTCATTATCTGTTGGGATCGTTTATGGGCGGCAAGAGATTCTGATCGAGCTGAGTCAAGTTCCAACAGATGGGTTTCCAAGGCCAGGAGGAAGGTTTTGCCGATTGGTGGATAGGCTCGTGGTTTATATCTGAGGATCAGGGAGAACGGCGTTTTCATGGTGGAGGAATGGACGGAAGAGTTGTGATGGAATTCTGCCATCAGAAGTAAGGGGGCCCATCGGTCGGGATGTCCGTCACAGAAGATTCTTAGATATGTTTCGAGTTCTTGATTGGCTCGTTCGGTTTCACCATCAGTTTGCAGATGATAGGCAGAAGAAAGGGCAACATCATAGTGTAGGAGTTGTGTGAGTTCGCGAGCGAAGGCAGATGCGAATTGTGGTCCCTGATCGGAAATCATGCGGTCATGCAGGCCAGTGCATGGGAAGATATTTTTAAAGAAGAGTTGAGCGAGGCCAGCAGCGTCGAGGTTTTTGTGACAAGGTGTGAAAATTACCCCCTTTGTAAGGCCATGGTCGACCACAACCATGACAGAATCAAAACCATCAAAGGGGGGGAGCCCTGTGATTAGATCAACAGAGATTTGTTGAAAAGGGTGGGTCACCATAGAATCAAGGGGGGAGAGCGGCGGAATGGTGGGGTGGGAGTTAACTTTGGTTGCCTGACACGTGGCACATCCGTGGATAAAGCGGTGAACGAAGGCGGACATACCTGGCCACCAGTAGTCCTTCTGGAGAAGGTGGAGGGTGCAGAACATGCCACCGTGGCCCCTGGCGGGGGAATCATGGATGCTATGGACAAGGTCTTGGCGGACGGTGGGCGGGATGTAGAGTCACCCTTTGAAATAGAGATTGGTGCCATCAAAATACCAATTACCAAGAGTGGAGTGGGGAAGAGGAGGGAAACCAGTATAAAACACAAAGTCCTAGGTGTGGGGACACCCGGGAGTCGTAGGTGAGGGTCTTGGGCGCGATAGGCTCGACCCAAAAGGGGGCCCAAGGCGTTTGCTGAAGTCTGGGACGCTCTAGGATGGACCGACACTTGGTCCGAGGGCGTGGGAAACCGGAGTTTGAATTGACCGGTCGGTCGGTCGAGTGAAGAGAGGTCGGTGAGGTGTCAGTGAGGTAGGAGAGGGCTCTCAGAGGAAAGAGAGGAGCT
>JBBPLT010000872.1:0-11703 GCA_038089955.1 Strobilomyces dryophilus | reverse complement strand
ACCGATGAAGACACGTGGCTCACCCGAGAAAGAACACGATCCGTGGTGTATATCTGGGCCCATGACTCATCGTGCGAGAATCGTGACGTAGAGCGCCGCGTTGATCTGGTGAGATGAGCATAAGAACCCAAAAGAGGGACCTTGCCAGGGCACGTCCTTGGGGAGGGCGGTGGCCCTGCCATCTAGTCTTGGCGCTACCGAGAGGCACGAGAACGTTCCCTGCTATCGACAGCGTAGGACATCGCGTCCGATGGTTAAAGTGTTAAGGTGATGCATCAATGAGAAAAACAGCCACGGCGCGGAGAGGAAATTGCAAGACGAGATGACCGGCAAGCTCTGGTAGGAAATTCTGTCTCCCTTCTCTTGCCCTTCTCCCTCCCCACCTACTCGCCCTTCCTTCACTGCCACAATTCCTTTTCCGCTCATCGCTGCGTCCTCACCCCAGCACTCGCCGTGCCAAGTTCAATGCTCAAACGCTCACCCGCTGCAGCAGTATCCTTCCTCCTCCTTCCACTGCAATATTTGCTCGCTCGTCGCCCCTGCCGTCGCGTCCTTTCCGGCCTCCTCTCGGCCTCCGCTGCACCTTTTCGAGCGCCGATTCTCGCTCTGCGCCCCCGTCACTTCCGGCTCCAGCCCCCTTGTCTCGCCATTTCTGAAGCATTTACAGAGCGACGTGTGCTGTTATCACCATACGTGAGGTACAGGTGTGGAGACCAAGAATGTAAGTGAGCTCCCCCGAAGCTCGATAACTCCTGCAGGTCCGTGTATGACTTCGCGAGCAGTGAACACGCAACACGTTGAATAACCACCTGGCCACACCAGACCCGGCATCTTCGACCAGGAAAATGTTATTTGGCAATTGAATTCTGCTCCTTCCTTATGCGGGAGTATAATTTGTATCGTCGTATGACGCAGAGGAAAATGCCACAATAGCTTTCCGGTGACTCAGACTGATGCACGACTGATGCACGACTGCTGTATCGCACACAGTAAGAATGCAATTATCGTGCTTTTTGCATCAGTCGATGACGACAATTACCGTTGATTGTTGCATCTTTATAACACGACCGCCTGCGGCTTACGGCTCCGGCTAGACATTACCGGAACACCGTACCCGTGACCGCCAGACCCGTACATCGCGATACGCTGCGAACGGGTATCCACTAGAGCGCTAGATGTGATGTTTCGTGGGTACTGCCCGGGCTTTTCGCCCCGTCCGGACGGTTGGGCTCGCTTACTGAAATGCATGCCCTCTACCGTGTCTTCCGTCGTGGACGCATGGACTCTGTCGCGTTCTGTGAAAACAGCCGCCACAAGAGACCCGATGTTACAGTCCAGTTTCGCATCATAGGTCGTTTGCGAGATTCTACACGAGCCTGTTTCGCTGAGCGCGTTGCCAATCGAGACCTCCGACACGACATTCGAGCTGCAGGGGGGAGTCACCGTCCCTGGGATATCCACGGGTCGCGGATGCGGCTGTCGTCACTGTCGCAAACCTCAAGAAACAGTGGCCAAGTAACTCGCTGTGATGTCGTGGTGATCCTGTTTGTACTTGAGTTCCGTAGGATGGGTGGGGCCCCGGTCGCATCGGTGGCGGGCGTTGCCTGCTGCAAATTGAAAAGCTCGTCGAGCGAACGCCAAGACTCATTCACCTCGAAAGCCATCGAGGTGAATCTCGTGACCGACTCTTCAACGGATCAAGACAACACCAAAGAAATCCGGCGACCGAACATCAGCCAGCTTCGAGCAGACACACGCCCACACTCTGCGACCACAAAACGAGGTTTGGAGCCAGGGATGTGAACGACCATCCAATTACATTACTACGAATCACAACACGTCAAGCGTCTGCACGTTGTCCAATATACAAGCCAGGGACACGTTCTCCTGGATCCGCACTGTGATCAAAGAATCTGGCGAGACCCGCCTGTAATCCGGCGTCGCCCGTCGACTCCCCGTCGGCGTGACCAGCAGTGCACCAAACGGCTGTCGAAGACGCGCGACGAACCGTCGCGCCCGCGTCTCGTCGTCCATGTGAACAGGTTGGTGCGTCGGCCCGGGTTGCGGTGCTGACGGAACATCGTTGTCGTCGTCGTCGTCCGAAGACGGCGGCGCAGCGTGATCATCGACGACCGCGTGACTATGGGCGTCTCTTGGCTCCAACAGAGCGTCCAACCACGGATGAACGAGATATAACGCTGTCATCCGAGATAGGTTGTATTTCGTTCTGATTTCCACCATCCCAAACGTCTGCGTGTCTGTGCGATAAACACGATCGGAGTCCGATCGGTGAAACGA
This sequence comes from Strobilomyces dryophilus, assembly GCA_038089955.1. NCBI lineage: Eukaryota > Fungi > Basidiomycota > Agaricomycetes > Boletales > Boletaceae > Strobilomyces > Strobilomyces dryophilus. Next base: position 9,405 of record JBBPLT010000872.1, on the reverse strand, counting down.
AAGCGGAGGAAGTAGGAAAGCAATGCATGGGAGTTTCATTCGACTTGTAGCGAACCACGGTGCGGGAAGAGCGCTAAGGCGATCATATAGGCTCAGGGCCACATCGAGGTCGAAAGGGGGAGATGTGTCGATGACTCTTGCCATCTCGCCATCCGGGATTGATAATGGGAGGTGGGACGTTGCAGGTCCGCTGAATACAGTGATATATGCAGGCATGGCACTGTTGAAGCTACCCGAGGCGCCAGTCCATGCGAGGATGCTCACATCCCCAGATCCAGTGAGGAGGTGCGATAGAAGACGCCCCAGCGCTGCATTTCCCTCCCCATAGATCGCTGATAACCCATTAACAGAGAATATCCCGAGCAAAGAATACGCGACGTCCTCCGGGTGCGTCGTCTTCCGGGGCGAGGCGAGACGAAGCTTCTCTCGGATGCTCGATAGACCTGGCTGAAGCGCCCTCAGTTGCTCCGCAGAAATCCCAGTAGCTTCTTCCATCTCCGAGATGACTTCTGAACATTCCTTGTGATTCGGCGATTGCAGATCAAGGTAGAGCGTCCAGTCTTCTGTGTAGAAGTGGACCACTTTGGATGCAATGTACTCTTGAAGGGTCCAGCCACGTTTGTTCCAGATACTTCTGACGAGGGCGCCGAGTTGCGACCAAGAATGGACACCACGGAGGAAGACGATGGTCAGAACCGCACCCTCGTACCACCTGAACATCGCCACAAGGGCTTCTTGCAGCACGTTGTGGTCCGATTTCTCGATACAGCACGTGTCGCTCCAAGCCCATTTGATCCCAGCGTCCCGAACGATTCTGCAGAACATCTGCAGCTTGTCGTGAGTCGGAGATTGCTCCAACTCATACACCGTCGTCTCCATCACTTGCTGGAACACCGGTTCATTCTCATCCCACTTGTGCGAGAACATCACGTAGCGGAAGTACTGTCGTACTTCGCGCTTGATCCGGACATAGTCGATCCGGGTCGTCGTGGATGATACGAGTTCGTTGAAGACGGGTAGGGATTCGAACGACAATTCCCGTTGAGCTCTGTTCTGCAGGCGACCCGTCGTCGTATCGATCACGACACGTGGCGACCGGCGCATTATCCGTTGAACGATTGTACGGATCGCTGCTCGCGTAGTTTGCGGGTCGATGTAGCAGTCACCATGTTCTGTCAAACAATGTGAAAAAAGATACCATGCCAACGAAGATGAAACTCACGCTGCATTTCTGGGTCAGGTGATTCTGCAAACTTGGAGAGCATCACCTCGAACGCGCGGATCGCGCCGTCATACTGCCCCGCTTGGTGTAGGGCTGCGTGTTTGATCTGGTAACTCCAAGGAGACGACGGGGCGATGGCAATCATCTGAGGACGATGCATCAACCGACTGCACCACGAGTGAAAACTTTGGCGCACATTTTCTGCATCGTTTAGGGCTCGCCGCCATGCACCCGTCGCGATGAGTGCCTTGGCTCGCTTGATCAGAATGTCCTGAGTGAAGGGAGATTCAAGGGATAATGCGTGCGTATAGTGAGTGATGGCCTCGTCGTGTCGCTTGGCGTCTGCGGCAGTATCTCCGAGAGACACCAATTTATCGGATGCGCGGCGCTTGAAGTCTGCATAGCATTCCGTAAGCAAGGATACACATATGTACACACCACTTGCCGAGAGCCCATTCCAAATGTTCGCCCTCGAGGTTTGTTTCCCCTCCCAGTCCACCTGTCATTTGGTTTAGACACTCAATCGCATCGTGTGCGCGGTCCATTGCATAGAGTGCTTCACAAAGACCACGCTGAATCATGCCGCCGAGACGATCAAACTTCCACCCGGATATCTGGCATCAGTCATTGAGCGATCCAGACGAGTCACGAGATATTTGGCGAGGTGCTCACCAACGAGATGATCAGAAGTGATCGATTGTCCTCGTCTCGCATTCCAGCTTGCGCGTGGCGGAACGACTCTACGGCACGCTCGTAGTCACACTGTTCCATGTACGAGTTTCCCACCAGGAAATGCATATACGCCTACTGGGGATGTCAACGGCAATGTTGCTTCGTGTGACCGAACACGGACGCGCCTGAACGATATAGTATGTCGGATTGGCTGGAACCGTCAGGATGATGTCGTCTATGCGCGATATGCCGTCAGGGTGATCTCCGGAAATAAACACGATGACGGCCTAGATGGTATAAGCAAGGAGGTGAACGCGGTGAAGACATGCGAACCTTGATGAGGAGAAGAAAGCAGACATGAGATGGGTACGGCGCAGAAGCGATGTCGCAGGCTCGGTATCCTTTCTCTCTTTCTCGCTTTCCCACCAGCGCCCTACTCTTCGCGACGTAACCGAGCACAGATGGCTGTATTTCGAATGCCTTGGAAGAAAACGAGTATGAGTGCCAGAACATGCGGTGAAAGAACAAGGAGCACCTTCTCGGCATCTGCGAGGGCTGCATCCCATTCTTCCAAGCGAGCGCAGACGATGGATCGGTTGACAAGCAGATGATGGCTCGTGTGCTGGGAGGTGGAGATTGTCGAGGTCAATAATGCCTCGGCATCTGTGAGCTGGTCGTGCACCCATAACTGAAAGACAGCGTCGTCGATTTTCCAGTCTGGTTCGCGCAGCGTCGGTTGTGAGAAAGCCTACGGAGTTGTCATGAAGTATGCACTGGCTGGTGAGTGCTGTCACTTACGGTGGCAGGAAGGTCTTCGAGCTGCATGCGGAATAGAGTCAGTGCGGCGCGTACGGTGAGAGAGCAAGCAAACCTAACCAAAATCGGGTCGCGTGAATTCGTCTCGCGGCTCTTTGACGTGGAAGGTCGCTCGTCCTGGCCCTGCTCGCACAACGACGCCTGGCATAGCGTGTTAGCTTGTTCAAAGGCGACGATCCCACAACTCACGATACCAGATAGATTCTCGAGCACAATTTTCCCGTCCTCTCTGCCAATCGCGATGAGGTTGGTGGTCGGTGAGATAGCGATTGATCATATGTCACCCGGACACTCGACGAGGCTGATTTGCGCATGAGATGATGTGTCCCAAAACGTGACGGTACGCTTCGTAGAGTACGCCACGAATTTACCATGCTTCGGTAGGGCGATGCATGACTTGTATGTGGTATCGGGAACAGACCATTCCGAGACCGTCGACCGTGTAGCTGGTTCTATTTGCGAGATTTTGCCGTGCGACACAACGAGCAGGTTGTCGTTGAACCATACGAGACCCCGGTTGAGAGTTGAGATTACCGTCGTGTTTATTTCCGCGAGCAAGTGACCGTCGTTGTCGTAGAGTCGAATGGGTCCATCACAAGTGGCCGTAGCGACGTGATGCCCCTGAGGCGAGTACTTTGCTGCCTGCACATAGTTCGTGTGGTCGAGTGTTTGTATTTGTTTCTTCGACGGAACATCCCAGATCGCGACCCGTTTCGACTCCGAGCATGCGACGACGAATCGAGTGGCGTCGGGCGAGAAATCGACGCCGTGGATGACGGGCACACCGACCTCCCTGTGCGAGATGACCCGTTCCTGTGTCTGTGCATCCCACACGTACACGTCGCCGTACCATCCGCCTGCTGCTATCCACTTATTGTCGTTCGACACGGCGACACTAAAGATCGATGCCTCTCGCATGCTCGCGATTTGTGTGCCGTCTTTGACTCGCCACATTTGCACCCCATTTTCATCGCCGCTGACGAGGTATTCGCCATTCCCAGAGAAGGCAATTGCCCATAGATGCCTGCCGCCGTCGAGTTCGGTCGGCCCGCGGTGTTCTGTCCGGTGGTCACTATCAAAGCGCTCTCTTCTTGTCGCTACCCACCGGTCGTCGAGGACGTGGCCATTCAGATGTGGTAGAGCTGGTCGTGGGAGTCGAAGCACAAGGTGCGGCTTCCACGCGTCTCGGACGTCCTTCCTTAATATAGGCCAGAACATGCATCCCATCACCTCGTGCCTGTGCTGAGCGCTGGCAATGGAGATCCGTCAAACCCTCCGTATCATGAGGACACGAACGTGCCCCATGGCGAGAAGGAAGGCGCAGTTCATATACGCGGCGACTCCATTCCATCGCACTTCGTTGGCACGGTGCGCGGTGTCGAGGCGAGCTCACAGATGGTTCCTCCGGTGTGTCTATTCCTACCTCGGCAGAGCAGTGATGGACTCGGCGTTCTATCTGCGTCTCTCTCCGCTTCTCCCACCGCTTTCCCGACGGCGATCCGATCCATCGATTGCATTCTTTATCATTTGACTCAGCACGGCCGGTTACGTTGTCAAACTGAAAGCGCGAGTGGGCGATGCGCTCGACCATGCATGCCAATGTCAGTTTGATAGGCGAACTGACAACCTCATTGGGCTCTACAGGTAATCTCGTTCAGTGCGTGGCGTCTTCCACGCTCACTCGTCGTTGAAGCGCACGTTGCCTAGGTTCCGTGGCGAACCTCCAGAGTGTGATACCTACACATCTAGGTTTATACGTCATGATCAATTAGTTGTACATACGCAAAATGGTCCTTGTCTTTTTCGTCCTGTCAAGTTTGAAGTGTAAACGCGAAGCAAAATGTAGTGACTAATTCGATCCGTATCGGGCACCATGCAATGGTCAATATCGAAATTTGTTTGCGCGCGACACCGTAGCACTTGTCGAAATCTGTCAATCTTTTTCCGAGTCCTTTTCACTTTTGAGATTCCGTACGACCGAGACTCCGACTATTTCCGTCTCGTTGAAAAATACATCCTACAAGTCACACATTGACCGGGACCAAGCCAACCTACAAGCGATGGAACGCATGCGGATACTTGCACGCCCGTGCGTTCGTCTCGACTGCCGTTCTGTGAGACATCGAAGTCCTTTGATGGGGGTGCCAGTCGATGGACACACGGGCACGCTCATCGCGCGCGCATACACCATGTTCGTCGCACCCGAGTCTTTATATGAGCACTGGGCCAACCGCGAAACAAGATCCATCCCGCTGGGAGGTTCAAGACATGCAAACAACCAAACTACTTGTATGATGTCGCACGCAAACGCGCGAGCGGCGATACTAGAATTGACGCTGGGCCCCTCATCCGTAACATTTCCAGCAACGTGCAACAGTCCAGGAAGGAAATGTTTCCATCCACGTCTAGATTCGCGTGTGTGCTGCGACGAAAACGGGTTTCATCCGTGGTGGTCAGATTTAATTGGTGGCTGAAATCAGATTGTTGCTGATGAACGTACTAGAGTAGTCTGGAATCACGAGCGTCCGGCCGTCGCTGGGCCAAACGCGGGCAAAGCCAGGCCTTCCGTCGCGCTGATTCATGCCTACGTGGGATCGAAATGGTTCGCCGGCATCGTGATAGGTCCTCAGGAAAAGCGTGTCTGGCAGTCGCTCTCCAGCAAGTAGGTCGAGGCGTCGATGTACGACGCGCGGATGCGTGTCCGAGGTCCCGTACGTTGATGTACTTGGGACAATTTCTGCGTCGCGGATGAGTTCGAACGCGGCGAGGTTGACCGTGGGACGCACCAGAGGGCTTCGTTGACGACAGACTGCACGCGATACGCGGATCCGTCGTTCACCGCTGCCTCGACGTACCCTGCGCATTTGTTCTGTCCTCGCGTCGAAAACTCGACGCCGGTGCCCGCGATCAGCACGGGTCTGCTCGTAGACACTAGACGCTGCGACCACCGTCCCAGACGTGGTCGAACGAGAGCTCGCCGGGGTATCGACTCGTCGCGAAGCCGGGTTCGCCGTCCGCCGGTGAGGATGGACGACCTGGGACGACCGAGGGCGTCGAGGGTGGTGACGGGGATGAACTGGAGCCGGGTCGTGTAAAATGTTCTTTGGGTGTTTCGGGTTCGATACGGCGCCGTCGACCTCGGCGAAGGGTGTCATGTCTGCGTGCCCTGAAGGTTGAGCAGGACCTCGCATTTGGTGAGTAGAGGCCGGTTCTCTGCGTCGAGGGCATCAAACCAGTCTTGGTGAACGCGCCCGAATCACATACGGGAGAAGGCGACGAGCGGGACTTACAAAACTGCCCTCCGGAGAACGACGATGTGACGCCCAGCCTCGTGCGCGACCATCTTGCAGCCCTCTAGCGGTGGACTCGGCAGCTTCTGGAGGGCGTCCTGGTTGGCGAAGGTGGCCCCCGAGGTCGGGACGCGTGGATGGAACTTGGTCGAGGGCCGAGGCCATGAGAAGAGGACGAGCGGGGATGTGGGAAACAACTTTGTCGACAGCGTGACACCATTCATGCGGCTCACCTTCGTCCCGTTCAGGTCGCCCGTACCTCTATCGGCGTTCTGAAAACCGAAAGACGTGGTTCAAGTTGCGGCAGGCGCTCGCCGAGGACCACACAAACGCAACCAGCACCACAAAGTCCACGAAGAAGACTTGGCAGCCCTGTGCTCCAACGTCCGGTGCGGAACGTACGACCTGCGCGAGAGCGTTCAAGTAGGCTATGTACTAACCGGTAATCCGACGAGGTGCGGCTCTCGCCTGTCGACGGTCACACCGTCCTCAGGTATTTTCTCGGGGTCTACCTCTGTCGTTGCGCTCACTAGGTGGTTAGGTTCGCGGCAGATGTGTTCACAGAAGGTCTCGTCTTGGCACGCTCCGTCAATCCTTCGGCGCCTACCCTGTTCCACGCGCCACTCTCCCCCCTCACCCGAGGTCGCACAGGCCTCCAAAATCAAATCCAGGGAGACACGGTCAGTTCTTCCGTCATTAGCATCAGTCCTGCTACGTTCCGATACGACACGGACCCCGGCAAGCTCACTCAGATTCACGTCGGCATCCGTTTCGCAGAGACGCGGTTAAGCGACCTGATTTGTCAGAACGGCTGTCAAGCGTTGGAGTTCAAGGGATACGAAAAGAACTTCATCACCAGCCATAAGTTCAGTCCAGACGCGTTCGTTCAAATGGCGTTCCAGGTGGCCTACTTTGGCCTTTTGGTGAATTCAGACTTCTTATGGCGACGTCGACCATTGAAGTCGTCGTCAGGGAGAACCGAATGTACGTGCGAGCCTGCGATGACGGAAGCGTTCTTGCATGGGCGTACGGACGCGATTCGGACCGCTCAACCGGAGAGCGTCGAGGTCACCAAGGTAGTTTCACATCGTTGGCGCCTTATTCACGCCTGACGCATGCTACTAGACGTTTTTCTGCGAAGTTTCCAACGAACAAAAGGTCCTTGCGTTGCGCAAGGCTGCGAGCGACACGTGGCTTTGACGAAAGAGTGCAGTCAGGGCCCCGGACAAGTCAGATGGAGGACGTCGGTCCTGTTCTTACGCCTGTAACAGGCACCTCTATGCGCTTTATCGCCTCTTCCAACGCCAGCTCGACGGGAACCTCGATCCCCTCCCCGATGACCCTGTCCCGAGCGCTGGAACAACTGATCAGGCAACGGCATTACCGTCTATCTTTGCGGACACTGGCTCGAACCTGCTTTGCGCATCCGTGTTATGGTTTCCTACCCTGCGGCTTTTCGGATTTGGCCCCGTTGTCGCGGATGGATATGGTGTCGGTGAGCGTCAACTTCGAGTCCGTACGTTACCTTGAACTGAAGTGTGCAGCGTGGCGTCGTCGAAGCATCTCCAGACGAGGCGGTACCCGGACACGTTGCAGAGCTACTTGCCCGATGTCCAGTGTATCCTCGTACAACTCTACCTGTCGGCCAACGAGAGGCCGTTCGTCGACCACTCTGGCATTCTTCGCGACTCCAAGACAGGACAGCCTATCAACGGACAGAGCAGCTCCGATGATGGCGCGAGCGACGGTTACGAGCACGCAATGAGTCAGTCGCAGTGTTGTGGAAGTAAAATCGCACCGAGAGGTGTGAGGGGTCCTGGCGCAGTGGCTGGCGCCCTCGTAGGTGGTCTGCGTCTATTAGCACGGGGTGTTGCCCCTGGTCCCCTGGGTCTGGCCCCTTCCAGCGTTTGATTTCTAAGCCTACAGCATCAGCTGACCAATGGGACACAGCGGGATATTCCTTCCTTGACAGTGGCGATAGGGAGCTGCTCGGAGGCCGCAAGAAAAGTGCCTACTCGAACGTTGGTACGTGTCCCCTGCGCAAGCTTGAGGCCGATTTGGAGTGACCGTGCCCTCTCAGGGAAAGTGCTTCAGCTATCCGAATGCTGAAACACTGTACTTGGCTGCGGCGTGTGGGGTAGGGATCAGTGACGCAGCCACTGATTACCAGTGATTTTACTTCCCTCAGTATATGTAAATGCCCGCACCCATCTCTCTGAGAGTATGGACCTACTAGCCGCTTCGTCCTTTCGATGGCCGCGGCAGCGAGTTCATGGCGACTTTACGCTCCCTGCCGAAATTTGACCTACGTGTGCATTCGGCAGTTCAGTGCGTGACCTGGAAGATATTGCCATAAACCATCGCCTTTATTTCATCATACTATCAAATTGGCTGACTGTCCCTGGCAGATTGGGATGCGTTTTCTCACCAATCGTCAGCCGAAGAGTATGACACAGTCATCCACACGTGCCACATCGCCCTTGTCATCCGCGGCACTAAGAGGGCCCAACAATGTGTTGGACACTGTCGAAGGCTTGCAACATGCATGATCAAAGCGCGCTACTTACGTAAGATCTCGGGCTGTTTGCGGCCCGATGAGTAACCTAATATTCGCCCACAGGGCCTGAATGGATTACAGGCGGCGGATGTTACGACGATGGTCTCTTTCAACAGGGCATTGACCCTATAAATGTGTCGTCTCTTGCAAGGAAGTGCGGACTAACAACGAACAGCGACCCCGCACTTGCGGCATAGTCTACTGCCATTCTCAACACCCATCACAACATGATTCACATCGGAAAGCTTCTGCTTTCTGCACTGGTCTCTCTGACGATCTTTGGACTCTGGAGAGCGCTCCTGTTGGTGTATCGACAGATGACGTCTCCTATACGCCACCTACGCGGTCCCAAGGCAACTAGTTGGATTTACGGAAATCTGAGAGATGTTTGGAATTATGTGTGTCGTTTCCTCATGGTGACCATTGCCGCGACTGTCGATTTGACTAACTGCTTCGTTCTCGCTCGCTGCCAGGAGAAACACGAAGAATGGGTAAAGCAGTACGGGAACACCCTGAGATACAAGGGATTGTTTTATGTACTCCAATATCCGAGTCCGTATCGTTAATACTAACTCTCTGAATCGGTGGCCTTTCTAGAGTAACCAGCTGTTTACTGTGGACACGCGAGCCATCAACTATATCCTCACTCACTCGAACGACTACCAGAAACCTTCCCAGATCAGATACGACCTATCGATAATCATTGGAAAGGGTGGGTCGCCTTTACGTACCTTTTGTCTGCGCACACGGACCCGCAATCACAGGTCTCATTTTCGCCGAAGGTGCTCAGCATCGCCAACAGGTTTGTTTGTATTCCCTCTTTTTTAAACTGTGCTCACGAATCCATG
>JBBPLT010000871.1:0-11721 GCA_038089955.1 Strobilomyces dryophilus | reverse complement strand
TGATTTACATGGAGAAAATTCTGTTCCTGCTCGAAAAAGTGGTGCTTCCATTGAAAAAGCTGTGTTCCCGTTTGAACAAGTTGCGAGCCCAACGAAAAGTTGTGCGCTCTGTCGAAAAAATAGGAAAAGGCTGCGCTCCCGCTCGAAAAAGTTGTTCGCTCCTCGAAAAAAGTTGTGCTCCCGCTCGAAAAAGCTGTGCGCTGATTAAATGTGCATTTGGACCTACCCACCACTACATAGTGTTGCCGCGGAGGTGAAGTACCTTCGAAGTTAATTCGGTTCAATTCGGGCGGGCGACAGTTCGGCAAACTTTGTTGCGATCGAATTGGGAAGGAAGTCAGTTTGCTCAGTTCGCGAGGTAAGATGAAGTACCATATATTTAGCAGCAACGAGATATATCTAGAAAAGATAGCCCCTGTGCATATCATATCAATTATCCATACAGCTCAGTCCTAGCACATGAATTGTGAGTGTGGATGAGATGATATTAAGAGTCGAGACCTGGGCAGGCCACATGTTTACCGTGATTGACTAACAAAGTGTACGACACTCCACTCAGAGCTTTGAAGCCCACATCCAACCCATTCCCTTCTGTGTTTTTGCTTATTTTCTCCATCATATGCCTCACATACTACCACCCGAGATCTGGATGGTGCCTGCCAGTCAAAGTGGCATTACACAACACCAACATGTCTTCCCGGCGGTGCCAACAGACCACCTGCAGCCATGCCCCAGGTCAGGCATCACACAACATTCCAACACAAGTTTCCAAAGTCTTCAACTGAGCCCCATCAATGCCTTTAATGTGCATAGCCTTCCATCTGCATCAGAAGCAATGGCCACAGCTGCTCCTGCTGCTGCCCAGCTTCACTACCCATCTCCACACATCCAGGCTCATAGTGCACCTATTCTGTAAGCATGACTATTCCTGTCGACAAATTCATCAGCCTCATGAGTTCCCAGTAGTCCAGGGCAATCCTTCCAACAAATACTCCCAGAGCTACAGTCAACTGGGCTCCTTCATCCACTTTGGTCACCAAATCTGCACGCTCAGGGCATGCCACTGCAGGTTTCACCAATGGAACAAGGCCATGCTGGAGGCATTGTCCTGTTGATGCCACCACCAATAGTGGGTCTGCCACCAAGTCCCTGCTTTGTCATGGCAGGTACAGAACCTGGCTTAGATGCCCAATGTGAAGTCAGTGGCCTGAAAAAGACTCGTAAACGAAAGAAAGCCACAACAAGTGATGGACCTACCAAAGAGCCAGCCAGAGGGAGGAACAAGCTGTTACAATCTCTCCCAAGGAGCAGGCTTTCTTCCGACAAGAGTTCACTCAGTTCCTTGACAATTGGCCCCTTTAGATGTCTTGGTATATGCCGCCCATTTCTTTCTTTCTTCGCCTGTTATGAGTGCTGCCCCATGTTCAGCATCCTTAATGGACTTAACGACTTTTTCTTTTCTTTCTTATCTTATCTAATCTCTTTATCTTATCATCCAGGATCAACGGCCTCAGCCTTGCCCTCTGATCTCTGCACCATCGTCACTTGTTTCACCTTCATCATTCACCCATGCTTGACGCATCCCTTGACACAGCCCGGTGCTGTGCATGCTTCCCTTCTCTTCTCTTCCATCCTCCCACTGCCGCACGGCTGTGGTATGCTTCTCTTCTTTAATCTCCATGACACATGTTTCACCCTTGATACACGTTTCAGCCACACTCCTGCGCCCAGGGCACAGGGTATGGACTCTTATAGATGAGACATGTTATGTAAACCTATGTACTCCATGAATATATAAACCCAGCGGACGACGACTGGCATCCCCAGTCTAGTTCACTTGGGTATCCTCCTCTCTAAGGCCCCAGCCTAGATGCCAACTCTCTCCTCTCCAAAGAGCTTTGGTTGACAAGTGGTAACTCGAGGACTTTAGGTCTTAGGGTTGTATCATCACCTCGCTTTCCGAAAGATGCCTCAATGACCTTGTACTAACACCGAGTTCCGTTTCCGATCTTTTCAGCCAGAACTCATCGCACTTCCGCATTCCGTTCCCCTTTTGTCTCTTGACTCGACCCACAGTAGTTTAACTCTTTCCACACCTTCCACACGGACGTCCGTTTACTCCTCTAGGGTATCTCTCCTTTTGGCCCTCATAGTTCCCACCTCCATCCAGAACGTATAAATACCTGACGACCTGTACTTGTAACTCTAAGCTAGTTCTACGCAATCCACGCTAGTTCCTAGCCACTGCTTGACCAGGATAGTCAATGTGAGACCCTCTATAAGTCTTCGTTCCACTTAAGACGGAACGCTGCTAGGTTCTAACGCATAAGCGTAACAAAAGAACTAGCTTTCTTTACTCCCCTCCAGGAAGGAGAAGGGAGACACTTGGATAGCAACCATTCCTGCCAAATACAGCGCCAACTCCTCTGATGACGAACCACAACCATCCGGCCTCTTTTCCCTCCCCTCCGACTTACCACCCGACTCTCCCCGACGAATTGCCGGATCCTCCCGAAACCCTCACATCCCATTTTCTCCACTCCCTTGAACTCGTGTCAGAACCACTCACTTTCCAGGAACCCTTAGGGAATCGTCGCCCCCACGAAACCCTACACCAGAGAGGGGACTGCTTGAAGAAGGACCAGTCTCTCCACCACCTCTGACCATTGAGGCCATCGCTGAAGCCTTAGGACCACCTCCCACCGAAACTATTGAGGAAATTGCCAAGCGACCTTGGTTCCATACCCCACCGAAATCCCCTGACACTGCATCAATGGCAGAAGAAGTATGAACTGCTAGAGAAATGAAGGCCGGACTGCCGGACAGCTTTTCCAGAGATCCACAGGACGCCCAATGGTGGAGTAATGTGATGAAAGCATACTTCCTGATCAACCAAAACGTCCATACCCCTGAGCAACAGCGGCTCATCTTCCTCAACATGATGAACAAAGGACGAGGAAGATTTTATGCCGAACCGCTCCTAGAAAAACTCCTCGACCCCACCGTCAAAGAGGAACATAAGCCCATGCTAGGACAGATCATCCAAGACTTCCTTAAAACATTCACTCCTCATGACGAACATGCTGCAGCCAGAGGAAAGCTAGCCCGTCTCTCCCAGAACCTCCAGGACAAAGAAAACGGTTTTTCAGACTACGTTACCAAATTCCAGCTCTACGCAGCAAAGTCCAAAATAACCGACCCAGTAACCCTCATTGATCACTTCAATGAGGGACTCGATCCTGAAATCACCGGGATGATTATTTCCATGGAAAACCCACCTACTACCATCGACGGGTGGATTGAGAAAGCCAGTCAGTTCCATACACAGAAGACCAGGTTAGAATGGTACAAGAATGGAAGGACCGTAGGACATCTTCTCCCTTGAGATAATCGATGCAACCCAAACGCAATGGATGTCAATTCCATCAGACTCTCCCCAGTCAAGAAAACCCGTCATCTCTGGGAAAACCTTTGTTTCATCTGCCATAAGAAGGGATGTTCCACAAGAAACCACCCCAAGCAACCACGAAAAGAATGACCAAAGAAACCGCCAACCTGCAGCTCCCCTGTAACCTTCAAAACGATAAAAACGAAGGAATCTAGGGAGGTTGAGGACTATATCACCATAATTGGGAAAAAGAAAGGGATATCCCCCCAAGACGTCATGAAAGTCCTCAAAACTTGTTATGAAGAAGATGAAGGACGATCGGACGAAGAAGAACCCATGAACAAACCAATGGAGGTTCGGGAAACGGCTCTTACTGAGGGTTTTTAAAAGGGGGATGTGAGTCGACGTCATCTTCCCCTAAAGTCACTATCACTCCTGTACTTGTATCCAATAATAAGGCAACATCAATGAGAATTCCTATCTCTTTCTATGCCTTCCCTGGAGCACAAATCGTCGACACCAACGCCTTAATCGATTGCGGCGCCTCAGGAAACTTGATCGACCGAGTGCTGGTGGAGAAACACCACCTAAAAAAAGAATGACTCGCAAAACCAATCGTTGCCCAAAATGTGGACGGAACCATCAACAAAGGAGGTCTAACTAGACATAAGACTCGACTTACCATACGGATTGGCGACCAGGAAGAAACGCAGGATTTCACAGTCCTCGATTGCAGAAAAGAAAACATGATCCTGGGACTTCCCTGGCTTCATGAAAGCAACCCCTCGATCGATTGGGCAAAAGGGACTGTACATCTTCCCGACAAATCTCACATTCCACAACATGACCATCCTGACGCCCTCAAGCAACGATATCTCCTCCGCTACCTGGAAGCCTCTCCAGACTCCAGGATAGAGCAACTGTGGGCAAAAAGATTACGATTGACCACCACAGAAAAAGAGAAGCTCTACATCAGAAAAACCACTATCTCTACAGAAATAGCCATGACCAACTGCAAAAACGATGTTCCTCTACCTGAACAATACAAGGAGTTCGCCAAAGTGTTTGGAGAACCAAAAGACAGAGATTTACCCCCACATCGTTCCTTCGACCATTCCATCGACCTAGGAAAGGATTTCGTCCCAAAAGTCGCAAAACTTTATTCCCTGAATCCAAAAGAACGAGCAGCATGTAAGGAGTTCATCAATGAATATCTCAAAAGCGGGAAAATAGTACCATCCAAGTCCCTTCAGGCTTCCCCTTTCTTCTTCGTTCCAAAAAAAGATGGAGGACTCTGCCCTTGTCAAGATTATCACTACCTCAACTCCCACACCGTAAAAAATGCGTATCCACTCCTGCTCATTTCGGACTTGGTCGATAAACTGAAAGGCTCCAAATTGTTCACAAAGTTTGATGTCCGCTGGGAATACAACAACATTCACATAAAACCCTCTGACCAATGGAAGGCTGCCTTTATCACTCCGGACGGACTATACGAACCAACAGTCATGTTCTTTGGAATGTGTAATTCTCCCTCTACCTTTCAGGCATTCATGAATTACATCTTCAAAGATTACATCGCAGAAGGATGGCTAATCATTTATATGGATGATCTCTTAGTACATTCCACGGATGATCTTTCTCTCCATCGTGAACACGTCCGCAAGGTTCTGAAACACCTGCAGGAGCATGGACTCTTTTTGAAACTCTCCAAATGCCAGTTCGAACAACGAAATGTGGATTTCCTAGGAATGATCGTCTCCGCTGACACCATTTCCATGGATTCTACCAAGTTAAAGGCCATCAAAGACTGGAAAACCCCCACCTCTGTCAAGCAAGTCTGCTCCTTCATTGGATTCTGCAATTTCTATCGCAGATTCATTCCGAATTTCTCCCATGTTGCGCGCCATCTCCACGCCCTCACACATAAAGGGAAGGTTTGGGCATGGACCCCCAACTGTGAACGTGCCTTTTGAGCGCTTCAACAGGCCTTCCTATCTCAACCGGTCCTTGCCATGCTGGATACCTCCTGACCCTTTTCCATCATGACCGATGCCTCGCTTACTGCAGCTGGCGGAATCCTTATGCAGGCTGATGACAATGGTGATCTTCACCCCTGCGCCTATTACTCTGAAACCTTTGGCCCAGCTGAATGAAATTATGATATCTATGATCGTGAATTACTTGCTGTCATCAAGGCCTTGGAACAATGGTGCCACTATCTCCAGGGAACACCCCATCGCACCACCATCTTCACCAATCATAAGAACCTGACCTATTTTAAACAAGCCCATAAACTAAACTGCTGTCAGGCTCACTGGGCAATGTTTCTCGAAGACTTTGATCTCCTTTTTGTCCATGTCCCAGGTTCCAAATTGGCCCCTGCTGATGCCCTTTCCCGCAAAGATGACATTGACATGTCCGATGACAACACAGCGGTCACTCTCCTCCCCAACTCTGTCTTTGCTCATGCTCTTGACCTCTGTGTACAGCAATGAATCGCAGAAAACACGGCTGTGGATCCCACTGCTGTTCGCCTTATCAAGGAATTGCAATCCGGCTTCCTCCCCCTCCCCCGCTCTGCTCTTCACGACTGGTACTTCGACGGCACCAACCTTTATTTCAAAGGCTGCCTCTATATTCCCCCTGACCCGCGCTCGGATCTGGTACGCTCTATCCACGAGTCCCCTGCTGGCGGCCATGGTGGCATTTTTCACATGCTCCACCTCCTCCAAAAGGATTACTGGTGGCCCAGCTTGTCCACTTTTGTTTGCCGCTTTGTCGCTGGCTGCACCACCTGCCAAGCGTCGAAAGTCAATACCCACCCCATGGTGCCGCCTCTCTCCCCTCTTGATTCTTCTGCCACCCGTCCCTTCCAGCAAATCTCTGTCAACCTCATCACCAGCCTCCTGCTTTCTGGGGGTTTTGACTCTG
The DNA here is from genome assembly GCA_038089955.1 of Strobilomyces dryophilus. Classification (NCBI taxonomy): domain Eukaryota; kingdom Fungi; phylum Basidiomycota; class Agaricomycetes; order Boletales; family Boletaceae; genus Strobilomyces; species Strobilomyces dryophilus. The sequence continues at coordinate 5,399 of JBBPLT010000871.1, read as the reverse complement.
TTATGGTTGTGGTTGACCATGGGCTTACAAAGGGGGTGATTTTCACACCTTGTCACAAAAACTTGGACGCTGCTGGACTTGCCGACCTTTTCTTCCAATGCGTCTTCCCACGCACCGGTCTCCATGATCGCCTCATCTCCGACCATGGCCCACAGTTTGCTTCCACATTTGCCCAGGAACTTGCCTGCCTCCTTCACTACGACATAGCCCTTTCCTCCGCCTATCACCCCCAGACTGATGGCGAAATGGAGCGAGTCAACCAAGAACTGGAAACCTACCTTCGGATCTTCTGTGAAGGGCACCCGGATTGATGGTCCACCCTTCTTCCGATGGCGGAATTCCATCATAACTCTTCCGTCCACTCTTCCACCATGAAAACCCCATTCTCCCTGATCCTTGGATATGAACCAAGAGCTTATCCCCCTCTAGGAAAAACATTCCTCCCCGCCCTGGAACACCGCCTATCGGAACTAGATTCCGCAAGATCCGAGGTGTTGGCCACCCATAAATGCTCACAGCAAATAATGAAAGAACGGATCTTTCTGCGCCTCCCATGATGGAAAGTTGGCGATAAGGTATGGTTGGAAAATCGTAATCTTTGCATCAACTACGCCTCGCGGAAATTAGCTCCACAAAGAGAAGGACCATTTGAAATTGCTCAGGTACTATCTCCAGTAGCCTTCAGACTAAAACTCCCCCCAGGATGGAAGATCCATGATGTCTTCCACACTTCTCTCTTATCTCCATTCAAAGAAACCACAGAACACGGCTCCAATTTCCTTAACCCACCTCCTGATCTCATCTCCGGGGAAGAGGAATACAAAATTGAGGTGATACTGGCCCACTGTGGCCCGCAGAATCGGAGGCAATACCTTATCTCCTGGAAGGGCTATGCCGCATCAGAAAATACATGGGAACCGGAAGGGCATCTACGGCATGCCACTGCGGAGCTCCAGGACTACAAAAAGAGACATCCTTGCAACTTCCCTGCTTTCCGCAGCTAACAATGGCTTCCCTCTCCATCAAACTCTCTTCCCTCGAAATCTCGAGCATTGTAATTGTCCTCCTCCTTCTCATGCTGCGGAAGTTCTGGCTGGCGGAACGCCCCCATCTGTTCCTGTTCTGCTTTGGCGGAACTTGGTTCCAGTTCGGGTTCATTCCCCCGACAGACATGTCCAATCACGACTGGCGATATTTTGACTTGTACAGTAATACTAATTCAGGATGGGATAATGCTGGGGATGGAACTGGATGGGGTGGATGGGGAAACTAAGATGGATGGGATCCTCCCTATAAAAACCCTCCCCTTCCTGCCGCCATTCTCCATCCCCTCGGTACATAAAGAAAAAGAATGTCAATTCCAAACCGATTCCCCCTTGTCGCTTTACCACTTATTACCATCCACCTCCTCTATGACTCCATCCTCGAATCACCCACCATTCTGTTCGCCATTGAACAACTCCCAGCCTTTGTCGATCGCCTGCTTTTCGCCTTACTCATATGCACCTACCACGCCTACATGACCATCCGCCTCCACCTTCAGCAACGCGTTGAGAGCTCTCCCTTCGTGGACGAACCCCTCTATGAACTCCGAGGATTCATCCTCGATACCCTCGAAGAAGCCGGATTCCGTAACCTGCTCGGCCTCCTTCCCTATTCCACGTTTGCCCCCATTCTCACCCCACTCATCGAAGATGTTTCCCCCGGAATTCACGCCCTCTACTTCTCTACCGTCCGAGGGGAGACCGTTACCCTGCCAGCGCACCCCATTTCCAGGGAAACAAACACAGCATCCCCCTCCTCCTCCAACGTACGAACCGCTTCCCTGGCCTCGCCTATGGAAACTAATTCACCTCCTCACTCCAGAACTGAAGTACCGACCAACCAAGAAGAAGAAGGGGATACTCCACATATCCCCAGTGCCTATCCTGATTCCGCCTCGATCGCATCCTCCCGCTCCCTTCTTCGCTTCTTCTCCACACTGGCCAGAGCTTCTGAGGGACGCTTCCATGATCCCTCCACCTCACTTCCTCCTCACGACCTCGTCCTCTCCTGCGACATCCATCCCCCTCCTCTTTTCCCGATTCACTCCGCGGGTGTCCCGGGGCAACTCTGCCACCCCCTTCCATGGGTGCCCATCGCCAACAATGCTACATCTGCCATTCCCGGGAGCATGTTCGTCCCGACTGTCCCCGTTTCCGCTGCGCAATCTGCCGCAGGACTGCTCCCAGACATCTTCATTCCTCTTGCCCAGAACATGTCTGCCCCTCCTGCGGTGTACATGTCCCGGGTCACTGCCCCACCACCTGCCCGAACCGCCCCAGCTCCCCCTCCCACCCTGCGCCAGGAAGTGATGAGTCGGTGACTCAATCCTACAAGGAGGGTAATGTTACAATCTCTCCTGAGGAGCAGGCTTTCTTCCGACAAGAGTTCACTTGGTTCCTTGACAATCAGCCCCTTTAGACGTCTTTGTATATGCCACCCATTTATTTCTTTCTTCGCCTCGCTTTCCGAAAGATGCCTCGATGACCTTGTACTAACACCAAGTTCCGTTTCCGATCTTTTCAGCCAGAACTCGTCGCACTTCCACATTCCATTCCCCTTTTGTCTCTTGACTCGACCCACAGTAGTTTAACTCTTTCCGCACCTTCCATATGGACGTCCGTTTACTCCTCCTCTAGGGTATCTCTCCTTTTGGCCCTCGTAGTTCCCACCTCCATCCAGAACGTATAAATACCCGACGACCTGTACTTGTAACTCTAAGCTAGTTCTATGCAATCCACGCTAGTTCCTAGCCACCGCTTGACCAGGATAGTCAATGTGAGACCCTCTATAAGTCTTCATTCCACTTAAGACGGAACGCTGCTAGGTTCTAACGCATAAGCATAACACAAGCGGCAGAGGAATACTCAAACCACTGCTACTGCAGTGGTACCATCAGCTGAAGAGCCACAGGCATATGTAGATATCTCCAGATCTTTCACAAATGCTCTGCTGGGACAGAGGCAACACGCTGCCATGGTTTGTGGAGTAGGTCCACCAGTGGAACCTCCAATGTCGGTGGCTTTGGAGGGAGCCCAGCCATTAATGCCAACTAGCTCATATTCCTGTAGCTCAAAGGCCACTGCAACTGATGTGTGGTATTTTCTTTGGCCAGTCCAAAGCCAAGAGAGGCCAGATAGTATGCCAGAAAACATGCCACATCTAACATGCAGACCAGATACACCATATGTTGCTTGCCGGCTGTGCAGGTAAGGATCTTTGAGCGAAATTCAATATAAGTGTGAAAGCTTACACTTTTGATAGTGAGAATGATAAGAATCCACAATGGAAGGTCTGGAAGCATGGCAATGGCATGACTTCGTGTTATCGAATCCATATGGATGACAAGCATAGCAAGCAGTGGCAGAGTATTTGTCGAGTAAAAGGCTTAAAAACTCAGCACAGCAATGGGACAGAATAGACTGCAGATATGCCACAGCCATTCATGATGGACACGTTTTCACATAATCTCATGCAGTGGGTTGCTGCTGATGACAGGGTATGTGACCCCATGGCTCGTTGAGGCTTACCAAACTAAAAAAAAACACCAAGGCTTTCAATGTGGTTGAATGTCCAGAGTTCTGTAATCTCCTTTTATGTGTAGGAGATGGAAAAATTGTAGATAAAGATATCCCTCACCATATGAAAGTCACGAACATGATTCATGAGGAGTACTGAAAAGAGTATTGGATTTTGAAAGATAATATTGTGGTCAGGCTCATTATACCATAAGCTTTTTTGTGTTTGCTCACGCTGATGTGTCACTGGCAGCAGGCGCTTGGTCGCATTTCCCTTATGACGGACTTATGGAGCGATCCAAATCTCAACAGCTATATGGCCATCACTGCTCACTACATGGCAAGAGACAAGAATGGCCTTTTGATGCTCAAATCTCAATTGGTTGCTTTCTGACTCATGGAGGGGCCACATAGTGGTGCGAACATTGCAGATGCTTTTTTCAAAGTCATTGATGAGCTCAGAATCTCACACAAGGTGCATTTGTCCCTCACAGACTACAATAACTACTGAGCTGTTGTGGTGTTTCAATAGCTTGGCCAGATCACTGCTGACAATGCATCCAATAACAATACCTTCTTAGAGCATATGGCTGACAAACTTAATAGACAGGGTATCATGTTTGATGCTGTGGGTAATCATGTTAGGTGAGTGCTGTTAACATGTTGAAAGCCCTCTGATTCAGGTGTTGATAACTCACAAACTTTAACTGTTTGCTAGATGCTTTCCACACGTCATAAATCTTGTGGTTCAAGCTATTCTCAATGAAATCAAAAAAAAACCATGTACCCCCATTCTTGCTGTATTTTCTGATCCCACACAAGGTGCTCTGCTACAAGCATATGCTGATGTTTTGGTGTGCGATCCAGTAGGAAAGTGCCGCAACATTGTTGCTGCCTGCCGTGCTTCTGGCCAACAGCGACAACAACTTAGGGAAGTTATTATGGAGGGAAACAAGAGTGGTTACTGGAGGGGTAAGCTTCCTGATGGCAAGACTGAATTGCCTGTAGTACAGTTGCTATGAGACTGTACCACACGCTGGTCATCAACATTCCAGATGATCAGCCGAGTGCTACTACTTAACCCTGTGTGTATCAACCACGCTCGATTCGAGAATTCCATGGCTTACTTTGCACAATCTCATAGGCTATTCAGTTGTTTTTGCAGGAGTGCCAGAACACAGAGATCACACACCTCATGCTTGGCCTGAAAACTGTCACTATTCTTCAAGACATCCAGCAAATACTTGAAGTTCTCCACGTTGCTCAAGAGCTCCTCTTGTCTGAATGCATACCAACTCTACCAATGGCACTTCCTGCTTATGAGGAGCTCGCGGCCAAATGGCAAGAGCTTCAAGGAACAATTTGGGAGCTATCACTGTAGAGCTCCAGAGCACTCTACAGTGATATCCATCTATTTCCCCACCTTCCAGGCCTTGCCTGACAACCACTAGACCAGCCCCGAGCTTCCCATAACATAGGAACCAATGGACTGACGCTTTTTCCCATGGTTCGACCATTCTCGGCCCATGTCCGACACCTCGGGCCAACAATCCGACAGACCGATGCTTTTTCCTGCAGTCCGGACTACCTTCGGTCCAACCTCTAGAAGACCGACGCTCTCGGTCTAATAGTCCGATGGGGCCGACACTTTTTCCCATGGTCCGGTCAATGTCCCCTATGTAGCTGACAGCGTGTCAAACATCTACTTAAGGTCTTTAGTGTATTTACACATGTATCTCCCCTTCTCCCCTTAGTACCCTTTTCCTACCATTTCTACCACCGCTTTTTGGACCTCTGAGACAGCCCGAGAACACTCCTCCCTTCATCCTTGANACCTAC
>JBBPLT010000870.1:0-11726 GCA_038089955.1 Strobilomyces dryophilus | reverse complement strand
ACCGAGAGCGGAACGAAAGTCCGGAAGCGCGGGATGGTCTCTAGCGCGAGATAGCAGCAGAGTTCATGAGTTCTTGCTGCGGAGTGAAGTCCGCATAAGCGGAGTTTGACTTAGCATTCGTATGGGATATGACATCCTCCACACCCACCCCGCCACGCCTGGCACATAGGCTACCCAAGATACCCAGGAAGGACACCTAGAAACCCTTTGCCCTTCTATGCACAGCACCGCAGCAAGGCTGTGCCAGACTCTTCTCTTCTTGTACTTCTACCAACTCCGTTTCCATTGCTTCCACATGGAGTTCTGGACTAGCTGTTCCATTTCCCATGATCCACTTCCTTTAATCCTTTTGTCTCCTTTTGACCATGGACACCCACACCCCATCTAGTAGAACTCACAACCCTGAAGGTTCCCACCCCCTTGCCTTGCCAGTATATAAGTCGGGTACTTCCTCTCATGTTCCCTAGCTAGTTCTACGTATTCCCTGCCTAGTAATCTAGTCCACCTTCCACGCAACCCTCACACGTGAGACCGTTCGATCTAGCCGATGCTATCGAACCCTTGACCCTAGTCTAGCAACCGCTACTAGGACTTACCCTTATCGCTTCATCTATAAGACTTCACTCTACTTCGAGTGAGCGCTGCTAGGTTACTACGCAACCAGCGTAACACATTCAGGTATCGGTAATCCTGTACCATCCATTTCGGCCATCTTTCTTTGGCACAAAGAACACCGGGCTTGTTTGGGGGGATTTAGAGGGGTGAATATAGCCTTTCTTGAGTTGGTTGTCTAGAAACACAGTGACTTCCTCCTGTTCCTGGACAGAGAGGGGAATGATGTGGCCTTTCTTGGGTTTAAACAACTCCTTGAGCTCAATGGCATGATCCCATGGTTTCCTAATGGGCATCCACTCCAACTCCTTTTTTGAAAATACTTTTAGATATTTGTGGTACTCCTTCAGAACCAGTTCTTCAGGGGTTTTTTCGTTATTTACGGGTTTTTCTGTGGCACATAACTGCCAGTGGACGTAATACTGGAGTTCTTCCTCCTTTTGTTCTATTTGTCATACAAATGGAGACTTGTCCTGCAAGTGGGCACATTGCTGAGGGCAATAGGTCATCTTGACCATGCTCAAAGTCCAATCTATCTCAGGGCTGTGGCGTTTCAGCCAAGAGAACCTGAGGATGAAGGCATTCTTGCCCAGATCAGTCACTTCGGCTGTAATGCGTTCTCAATGGCCCTGGAACTCAAGGACTAGCTCTGCTGCATGCACAATGGATCCTGCGGAGTTAAGAGTTCCATTCACATTGTAGATAGGGATTGGGTGGCGTAGTTTAAATAAGGGAATGTGATTTTCTTCAGCCCATTGCCAATCAATGAAAATGGTGTTTGCACCTGAGTCCAGAAGTGCATTGAGGGTTACATAATTTCCTCATCGCTCCCATGGGCAGATTCTTATCTCCATGAGGATTTCCCGCTCTGAGTGTGTGGTGTAGACATAGGCTTCATTTGAAATTCCCATATTTTTGGTGTTTTTGTTGTTAGCCAAATTAAGCCCAGGTGTATCGTCCCTGGCAAGCTCTGAAGGAGGCCCGGCTGATGGCAAAGGTGGTGATTGATAAATATCTGCAGAATTCTTGTCATCTACAATTTCTTCTACAGAAAGGGGTGAGAATCTGTTATTATTAATTTGGCCTGTGGTCTTCCCAGTAAGACTCAGGCCTAAGCTTTTTCTGACTTATTCTTCAGATTTTCATAATCGTGATGTAAAACACAAAACCTGGGTGAGGGAACACCCAGGAGTTGTATGAGTGGGTCTTGGGCGCAATAGGCTCAACCCAAAATGGGGCCCAAGGCATTTGCTGAAGTCCTGGAAGCTCAGGGATGGACCGATGCTTGGTCCAAGGGTGCAGGAAACCAGAGTTTGAATAGACCAGTCAGTTGGTCAAGTGAGGAGAGGTCGGTGAGGTGTCAGTGAGGTAGGAGAGGGCTCTCAAATGATAGAGAGGAGCTAGCTGGGTGATTGGCAAGTAGTAGGAAGGTAGGTAGAAGCTAGATACATGTGTAAAACTCGAAACCGGCTTAAAAGAGGGTCAGGATATGCCGGGCTTTGTAAGTAAGGTATGAAAACCCTAAATAGACCAGTCCGAGTGAAAGGTAAGTAAGACCAAGATCATCTGTGCAAGACCGACGTATGGTCCAGACTGCGGGAAAAAGCATTGGTCGACCAGTCTTGCAGTCCACCAGCCTCAGGCATCGTAGGGATGGACCGGTGGCATGTCCGGAGTGTCTGCATTAGACCGACATGTAGTCCGGACTGCAGGAAAATCGGTCCGGACTATCAGACTATCGGTGTGTGATGGTTTTTGGGCTCAGGAGTGAGAAAGTGATCGTCAGGCGAAGTCCAGAAGATGTGCTGATGATGGGATATATGCGTAGAGCAAGTACAAGCTCTACAGCGAAACCAGGCCTGCACTTCTTCAAAGTCCATGCCTTAAATAGATCTTCGGAAGTCTTGTCCTTTGTCCTTATCTTGGGCCTTTGCATCGGTTTCAGCTTTCTTTATGCTGGGTGTCTTAATTTCAGTGCTTTTATTGTCATCCCAGGACGAATAGACATCGCTGTCTTCCTTGGTGGTGTGCACGTTGTGGCCATTGGCTTTGCTGCATTGTTTACAGTCTTTCTTGTGTCTTCCACCCAGGAACTTGCACTCTGGACATTGGATCTTCGGTTTTTGGCAATCTTTTATGAAATGCCTGTCTTCACCACTGCAGTTGTAGCACTTGGTTTTCCTTGTTTTGATGGCGTCGATGTCCATGGCATTAGGGTCCCAGGCTTTGCCGGTGGCCTGATTTGCCGTTCCTTTCCTTATGTAATCGAACAGGTTCTTACGCTGCCCGAGTTCTTGGAGATCGTGCTTCATCGTGGCAAGATCTTTGTATCTCCCCTTCTCCACTACCAGCCAACTGAGGACAGTGTGGTTGGCAATCTGCTCCATAATCTCCAGGAGCCATTCTTCGGAGTATCCTGCATGCAGGACATGTGTTTCAAATTTGGTCAAATACGTTTCGACTGTCATCGAGTCTCCTTTGAGGGCGGCCAGCGCCTTTCTGTTCCATTCCTGCTCATTGGTGAAGCAGAACTGCTTGATAATCTTTTTGGACATTTCTGCCCAAGTGATTTGCATTCCTCTCATGATGGCATTTAGGTGGGCATGTGTGAACTCACCAGCCCCTTTTGTCATGCGGGAAAGGACTACTTTGACTGTGGTATCTCCGTGGAGCACGTGGGCATTCTCCTGCTGCCACATTTGGACCTTGGTCCACCATTCTTCGAACATCTTTCCTTTGGTTCCATCGAACTCTCTGGGGTCCTTGATGATCTTAGATAGCCAGTCGTTTAGCCCTGCCAGCAGTGGAGGTGGGGGTGGTGCAGGGCCCCCTTGCTGTGCTTGCAGAGCCATGATACGTGCTTCAGCTGCATGGAGGTTTCTTTCGATGGCAGCCATTCCTGCTGCCATGTTGTTTGAGTGGTCCTGCCACTGGAGTTGCTGTCTTTTGACATCTTCAAGGTGGCCCCATAGGGCATGGGAGAAGGGTTGCCAACCCTTGGTATTAGCAAGGATGGCGAGGGCTTCGGTTAGGGCATCGGGGAGCATGATGTGGGCCATTTCTTAGTGTGAGTGGGCGGTCTGTCAATTGTTGTTCGCCTAGGTGTTGTTGTGTGGGATAAGGGAGTATCAGTCTTCCCTGATATAGGTAGGTTGGCAGAGGGTGATGGAGAAGTGTCAGCCTCCGAGGTGTCCAGCAAAAAGAATGGGGCTGTGGTTGTATGTAATCCTTGTGATGAGCTTCCAAGTGAGGGCTGTTACCACTCTGAGGATAGTGAAGAACACAATGAGGAAAAGGATGTCAAATTCAAAGTACATAAAACTAAAGATAACGCTTCAGCTTGTGAAGCGATCGCTTGGGACAGAGATTAATTCTTGTTATTCCATCAGGGAGGGAATGGTCTTCTTGCATGATCCTTGTTCAGCAGAAGGATCTGAAATGGATGCGCCTTCTAGCTACTTGGGGGCATGGTTCTGCGGGTCCTTCAATCCGTGGCTTCTTTGTAGTCTTCGGAGCTTCCTCTAACTCCAGGGTCTGTCTCTCTCTTTTAATGTCGTACGTGCTGGTATCTCTCAAGGGTAACTGTCGAGACGGTCCAGTGGTGGATGGGGTCAGGGGGCGAGATGTGGTAATGGGTACATAAGATGGGAGAGGTGGAGTGTCATTGGGGTCTAGATACTGATATTGGATCTCCCCTGGCTCTGGCATTTCGGAGATAATCAATTGCTGGTCGATCAGTGCAGGGGGGTTGGCTTGCATGTTCCCTAGGAAACATGGGTCTCCTGACCTTGCATATAAGGTGAAGGCAGATTCGTCGGATGGTGTGAAAGAGAGATCTTCCCACAAGCAGGGTGTTATGCTGGTTGCGTAGTAACCTAGCTACGCTCACTTGTAGTAGAGCGAAGTCTTACATATAGGCAAAGCAATAAGAGCACGTCCCTAGTAGTGTCGACTAGACTAGGGTCAAAGGTTCGATAGCATCGGCTAGATCAAACGGTCTCACGCGTAAGGGGATGCATGGAAGAGGGACTAGATTACTATGCTGGTTATGCGGAGAACTAGCTAGGGAACATGGGAGAGAATACCCGGCTATATATACTGGTAAGGCAAGGGGTGGGAACCTTCAGGGTTGAGGGTTCTACTAGATGGGGTGCAGGTGTCTGTGGCTAAAAGGAGACAAAGGATCAAAGGAAGCGGATCATGGGAATGGAACAGCATGTCCGAAACTCCGTGTGGAAGCGATGGAAATGGAGTCGGAGTACAAAAGAGAGGGTCCAGTGCAGTCTTGCTGCGGCTGCTGCACATTGAATGGCAAAGGGTTTCTAGGCGTCCTTCTTGGGTATCTTGGGTAACCTACGCGTCAGGTGTGGTGGGGCGGGTGTGGAGGAGCTAGAGGTCTCCATGGGGTCATCGTCGAGAAAGGAAGTGTCGGGAATGAGAGTGGGAGAGTTGGGGATGGGAGGGAAAGAAAGGATAGGGCTGTCCTCTCGTGTAACTGTAACACAGGGCATAAGATCTTGGCTGAGCTCCCTCAAGAAGCTTGTGAAAGGGGAGCAGGGTTGGAGTGGTGGAGCGGGGCTCCAATCAGAAAATAGGGTGAGAGAGAGAGGTGTCATATGCCCTTCAGGTGACTGCTCCCGATCAACGTCTGGCTCAGCGAGCGTGTTCCTATCGTCTCCTCCTGCTACCACTACTCTAGCCTCATAGGGGTGTGAGAGCCCAAGAGGAGGTAAGCACATATCGGCAGAAAGGAAGGGTTTCAGGGTCGCATGAAAGTGGATAGGCACTGGGTGAACTCTGTTGAGTCTTGTGCACTATCTCCATGAGGAACCTGGCACACACTTGTGACATGGGGATGCGAGCGGGTAAGAGCAAAGTGTTGGTAAGGCGAGGAGAGGGTAGAGTCTAGTTCAAATGATACAACCCTAAGACCAATATAGTCCTTGAGTTACCACTTGTCAACCAGAAGCCCTTTGGAAGTGAAGAGGGTGGTTGGAATCTAGGCTGGGGCCTTAGAGAGGAGGATACCCAAGTGAACTAGACTGGGGATGCTAGTCATCGTTCGCCAGGTTTATATATTCAAGGGCTACATAGGTTTACATAATATGTTTCGTCTATAAGAGTCCAAACCCTAGACTCTCAGGGCATAGGGGTGTGGCTAAAACATGTATCAAGGGATGAAACATGTGTCATGGAGCATCAAAGAAGAGAAGCACACCACAGCCTTGTGGCAGTGGGAGAATGGAAGAGAAGCATGTCAGAGATGAAATGGAATGGAAGCATGCACAGCCCTTAGGCTGTGTCAAGGGGGTGTGTCAAGCACAAGAGGAAGTTGAAGGTGAAACAAGTGATGATGGTGCAGAGATCAGAGGGCAAGGCTAAGGCCATTGATCCTGATGATAAGATAAAGAGATTAGATAAGAAGAAAGATAAGATAAAGAAAGAAAATGTTCTAAGTCTGTTGTTGTTCCCTTGGGCAAGAGCTGGCCATAGGCAGCAATCATAACAGTAAGTACCCGCATATATCCACCCTCATCTGCTTGTATCCGCAGTTGTTTGCACATGCCAGCAGGCATCCACCTGTATTCACTGCTTCAGTACACTGCCAGATTTTACTTAGTCGTTCACTCTTTCATTTCTCATCGAACCTTATCTCCTTGGCCTCGTTTATTGGCCCTATTTATCTTTTCTATGTCTATTTCTGTTGTTCTCAGGCATCTCAGTTGCCAATAGCATTAAAGTTTCAGGTTGTTGCCACCTCATTACTTAGATTACCTTGTGACCCACATGTAGAAACTCAGTCATGGGAGCCAATCCCTGACTATAAAAATCTTGTCCTTGGTCTTAGGAAAAAAAAAAAAACAGTTTTTGTCTCACATCTTAGGCCTGATTCCCTTCATTCCCATCGTTTCACCTTTGTCCTCTTCAATCTCGTCATTTCCCTCATCCACCTAATAGTTATCTGCTCCCAGACCAGTCACCACTGACTGCTGGACACTTGTATCTGCCACTGTATCCGTGACATCATCGTCCGGATCACTTTGTTTTGTCGCTGGACTCTGCCAGTTCTTTCTGTTAGGTGCTACATAGGTCTAGCTACCCCTTCTCTATCTTGTTCCCACTTTGAATCCCTTGGGATGAGTCATATTTGCCCAACTCTTCTACCTAGGTAGAGACACCCCCCCTTTTATTTTTCTTTCTTTCACCAGTGAGGGTGATAGGAGGGTTTTCCATGGAGATGATTATGGTGGTGATACCTGGGTCAAGCCCTTTGTTGAAATGGTCGATGAGGGTGATGGGATTGGTAATCTTTGATTTGGCTGCAAAGAGTTGGAACTTGGTTATTATGCTCTTTATTGTGAGATGGGTGAGTTTTCCTTGAGCAGTGGCATTTTCATCATGGGGGGTAAAGGTTTTGAGAAAATTGCTAATGATCTCTCTGAGTGTGAGTTTGTCCTTTTCTTCAATGGTAATGACTAAAACTTTTTCTAAGAGCAGCTCTGCATAAAATCTTCCTCATCCTTTGTTCACCATGTTGAGGAAGATAAGGTACTGTTGTTCGGAGGTATGGACATTCTGGTTGATACAGAAGTAGGCTTTCATGACATTGCTCCACCAGCAGGCATCTTGGGGGCCTCCAGAAAACCCTTCTGGAAGTCCAGCTTTCATTTCGCAAGTGGCACAGTTAGTCTCTCCTTCTTCCATGGATGTGATTGATGGGAATTGCAGAGGGGTATGAAAATAGGGGCACTGAACAATTTCTTCTAAGGTGGTGGTTGGGGCTGGGCCTAGGGCTTCAACTAGGTCTTCAATGGTGAGAGGATGGGGAGAGACTGGTCCTGCTTCGAGCAATCTCCTTTCTCTGGGCAACTGGCTATGGTGAGTCAGCAATGGTTCTCGAGGTATGGGGGTGCCAGCAAGGTGGGTGGTTCTGACGGTTTGGCAGAGGGGTGGAGGAAAGGGGGAGGCAGGTATTCAGAAAGGTCCAGAGATTCATCAGGAAGAGTTGGAAGGGGTTTTGAGGGGGAGGGAGAAGAGTCTGGATGGCTGTGGTTCATCATCAGAAGAATCTGCATGAAATTTCGAGGGAATGGTTGTTATCCAAGTGTCTCCCTACTCTAAGGCAGAGGGGAGATGAAAAAGCTAGTTCTTTTGTTACATGGATGCACAGAACCTAGCAGTATTCCATCACAAGTGGAATGAAGACTTATAGAGGATCTTGTGAGACTCTAACCACAGAGGCAAGCAATGGCTAGAAACTGGGCTTGGATTATGTAGAACTAGCTTAGGACTATAATACATTGGCATTGGGTACTTATATGTTTGGGGAGGAGGTGGGAACTATGAGGGCCAAAGGAGAGATACCCTTAAGAAGAATGCAGATGTCCATGATATGTATCTATTCTACCAAATTTCAATCAGAATCTTTGCATCCACCAATCTTTGAGTGCATTGCAATTTCCTCCTTCTGCATGGTCTGTGATCTGTGCCTAGTTTCATTTCTCAGTTGCTTACCTGCAACTCTTGCAGATTCTTCAGCACAGGTATCTGCTTTGATTACACAGCTAATTAGTACTACTATCCACATTTATCAAATGAATTCCATGATCTGAGCATCAGTGATATCAAAACTGGACATGGTTTGGAAAGACTTGGCATGGTGGATGTTCAAGGTTCAAAACAAGGATCTCAAGGTGTGTTTTTCTCTTATTGGATGTTGACTCAATGTCAAGTATAAGAGGTGGAATTTTGCTCTCACTGCACTTGCTCTGAACAACCAACCTAATGACTGTAAGCATATATAATAAGTCACATACATATATATACTAGTTGGTCATTCCATGTGCAGCCATCTCTCCCTTGGCTTCTATATATCCTTCAATGAGAATCATGTTATGAATATTCAACTCACCCTATTGTTGTAAATCTGCTGTTTATTAAAGTAGCCACATTCAACTTGCCTGTCTATGCTAGTCTTCTTGGCAGGGTGCCAGAGTCAATCCTTGCTGATATTTGATACCTTGGTGCATGATCACCTGGGCTATCTTCAAGACTTACAGTCATCATTGTAGAGCTTAGACTCACACTATGCATGTATCCCACCTTCTGCCTACTATCTGGACTTCACCTAACAACCTCTATTACACTTCTGAGCCCAAAACACACCATGTACCAATAGTCCAATAGTTTGGACCAATTTTCCCACAGTTCAGACTACATATTGGTCTAACACAAACACTCTAGACATGCCACTAGTCCATTCCTACAATACCTGGAGCTTGTGAACTACAAAACTGGTCAACCAATGCCTTTTCCTACAGTCTGGACCATATGTCAGTCTTGTACAGATGATCTTGGACTACTCACACCTTAGCTGAACCAGTATAGAGCTCCAGAGCACTCTGTGGTGATATTCACACATTCCCCTACCTTTCAGGCCTTGCATAACAACCACCAGATCATCCCTAAGCCTGCCACTATACAGAAACTAACAGAACAATGTTTTTTCCCACAATCTGACCATTCTTGGTCTATAACCAACACTTTGGATCAACAGTCTGACAGACTGATGCTATTTTTCTATGGTCTAGACCAATGTCAGTCTTACTTGTGGTCTTCAAACTACCTCCAAAACACTCTAATGCAATGCCTTACACTATTCCATACCTTAGTTACAAAGCCCAACAATCTCATGCCTTCTTAAAGACATTCTGTGTATTTACACATGTTATCTTCCTCTTTCCTATGCTTTTTCCACCTATCAGACCACCTGAAACCCTCCAGATCACCTACAGACCTTCCTCCCTTTATTTTTGATGCTCCACAGATCTTCTCCACTAAGTCCACACCTTTGGACTTTCAGACTCTGCTTTTCCACACCTTCAAATCAAGTGTTGGTCCATTTCAGAGCCTCTAGGGCAATAGCAAACAATCTCAGACCCCCTTTTGGTCAAGCATATTATATCCACAGACCCACACTCACTATTCTCCTAGTGAGGATTGCTATTTTACACTGGTCTAATTAGACTTTCTGTATCTTTCTTACAAAGCCCAGCACATCCCAACCCATTTTTAAGCCAGTTTTGAGTATTTACACATGTATCTAGCTCTTACTGTACCTACCTCACTAACACCTTACCAATCTCTCCTCACTCAACCAACCAACCAGTTTTTTGAAACTCCAGTTTCCCACCCCCTTGGACCAAGTATTGGTCCTTTCCCAAGCTTCCAGGACTTCAGCAAACATCTTAGGCCCCCTTTTGGGTCAAGCCTATCACATCCAAGATCCACTACTATGATTTCTGGATGTCCCCTCACCTAGAACTTGTGTTTTACATCATCATCAGTGCTGGCATGAGGTGTGTTTTATGATCAGTCTGTCTAGCTGTGGTTAATGTACATTTAGATCTTCAATGTTCTTCTGAATACAACATCACTAGATGCAGATCCTTTGACATGGACCCCCAGTTACCCTCAGCCATGTACATATGTTTATGTTAGGTTGCTCATAGACCACACTCACTATCCTAATTCAAGGTGTATTTGCCTCAGGCTCACAGTGTCAAGGTGCTTGATTTGGAGCCTTTCATATGTATTTGGGCACTTTGTTGGTCATAACCAAGTTCATCACTGCCAAGGCATCAGCCAATTTGCCATTCTGGATTCATGTATACTGAATGTGTCTTCCAACATTAACAACAGGTGCATACATTGCAATGGTTGGTGGAGATGCTGATGGCAGATACAGCATGGACAGTGGGAATCTAGGCAAAGGAGAGAATGCTGAACTTGCAACAATTCTGATCTCAAATACCCAGGCAAGTTTAAAGCAAGGTATAATTAGCATATTTACAACCTCCCTCATGGCAATCCAAGACACATGCATTATGTCTTTGCAATCAATCTGTATGAAGGATAGTCAGATTTAAAGAGCCACACAGATATAAGGACATCTGACAAGCCTCTCAGTCTCTTGGTTGTTAGTGCCTCACAAAGTCAAGACTGACTCATTTCCTAGCAGCTGCTCTAGATAGAGCTGATACCAATCATGCAGTTATATGTGATAGCTCTCATTCATGTTTTCAGTGAGGTCTCCTATCACATTTCTCTTGTGGCCAACCCTGTGACTCAGGCATCCTTTTCTCAATATTGCATCATTGGTGATGAGTATCTTATTGTCTGATGTTAGCACCACAGAACATATGAGCATTTTGCTACTATAAGACAATGAGATGATCTGGCTTGATGCAGCAAGCAGGTTGAGCAAGAAGTATATAATAGTGACCTGACAACTGAAATGAACCAATAACATAGGCAAATTGCATGGTACATATTCATTTCCTAGGCTATATATAGGAGTGAAATCATTTAGATTATGTTACAAAAACCACTGCATGAACATTGATTTCATATTTACTATACACTCTTCCAAAACCAATGTGCTCTTCTTGTAAATAAACACCAACAAAGGGAATATTTAGCATAGAAATGTATCAAGATAAGGGGCAATCCAAGGTATTTGATGGTGTGGCAAACTAGGTGACTAAAGATAATAATGAAAATTAGGTAACAGATGAAAATCCAAGACACCTACCAAGCCTATGCTTCAAAATAAAAGCAAATAAGTCACTGTCAGTAGACAGAGCAGCAAGCTCTACTTGAAGAGCAGGATATGTGACTTTCAACTTGAAATAGGCCTCTTGAAAAGCATTCTCCAAGGTGTCACTTGTGGACATATATAGAAAAGCTGCAGCCTCCAGAAGTAAGATTGACACTGAAAATAAATAAATAAGCCTGAAATTTAAATCACATTGTTTATACCAAGCATATGGTGATGATTTGAATGTGCATGATCTAATATATCCAGACCTTTCTAATATCTATGTGAAGAAGAAGAAGAAAGATGATGAATGAAATACCTTGCCAAGATAGTTGCTAAGCAGATTCTGAACAAAGCACTATTAAATAAGTGGAAAGTCATGGCATGATGTCACTCACCAACTGGAGAGCAGGAACAGCACATGGTCCATCAGCCCTGTAATTCCAGCCATGGCATGATATGACTCACCAACTGGAGAGCAGGAACAGCACATGGTCCATCAGCCCTGCAATTC
>JBBPLT010000869.1:0-11788 GCA_038089955.1 Strobilomyces dryophilus | reverse complement strand
CTCTGTTACCTCAAGGGGACCAGCGACTACGCCCTCACGCTTGGCAGAGTCAACAACGCAGAGCCGGATACCCTAACCGGCTACTCGGACGCGAGCTGGGCACGCGATCCCGTCGATTACCGCTCTACGTCAGGCTATGTCTTCAAACTAGGAGGCGCTGTCGTCTCATGGAACAGCAAAAAGCAGTCCGTCACTGCCTCCTCGTCCACTGAAGCCGAATACATGGCCATCTCGCACTGCAGCAAGCAGGCACTGTGGCTACGCCAACTATTGTCCGACGTCGGTGCCCTTGACGACATCCCACCAGCGACACGCCTCCTCGCAGACAACACCGGGGCTATCGCGCTCACAAAAGAGGCCCGTTTCCACTCCTGGATACAACACATCGGCGCGCAATTCCACTCCGTACGTGAGCAAGTCGAAGAGTTCGGAACACTCACAGTCACACATGTCCCAACCGCCGAAATGCTTGCCGACGGCCTCACGAAGCCACTCGCGCGCGAGGGAAACCAAAAGCTTGTCGACGGGTGCGCCCTAGTACGACTGCCCTGAGGGGGTGTGTTGGAGATCAGAACGATCGTACAACTTTTTATTAGGTACCCTACTGTACATTCATTACCTTTCCTTTTATGGACATCGCACGTACAACACGCGCACCGCTCCCTACCCTTTCCTCCAGTCTCGTACCACTACGACTGGAGGTAAGCCGTACCTACTTACTACGTATTGCATCATACTTACCCACCTGTGTAGACATACTCACTTAGTACAGGTCGTCCCCTCTGCTCCAATACCTCAACCATCACCAAGCCTGCTGGCTCCTTGACCTTGCTGACTTTGACCTAAAAATGGTCCATGTCCCTGGCTCTCTTCTTACTTGCCCTGATGCCCTCTTCCACTACCCAGATCTTCTCCCTGATAACCAAGACAACATTTCAACCACCCTTCTTCCTGACTCCCTCTTTGTCCATGTCATCAATATAGCTCTGAAAGAGCATATTTCCACTTTCTTTTCCTTAGACCCTCTTATCCTGCAGACTTTCCAAGCCATTGACCAGGACATTCCCCTCACCTTTTGCTCCTGCCTCTCTGACTGACAACAACTAGACAGTGTCCTCACTTATAAAGGCCATGTCTACTGTATGTCCCTGCCAACAACTCCCTTTGTCATTCCATTGTCACCTGCTGCCATGATGATACCACTGCCAGCCACTCTAGCTATCTTAAAACCTGCCAGCTTGTTGCCATGGAATTCTGGTGGCCCAGCCTTGCCTCCTTTGTTTGCCACTATGTTGAAGGCTATACCACCTGCAGCAAAATAAGGCCAATATCCACCCTACCATCCCTTCACTTACACCCATCACTTCCTTCACTCAGTGCCCCTTCTAATAGATCTCCTGTGATCTTATCATTGATCTCCCACTCTCCCCCAGCTTTGATTCTCTCCTGGTCGTGGTCAACCATGGCCTTATTAAAGGGGTAATTCTCTACCCTACTGTGAAAACCATCGCTGCTGAGAGAATTGCCATCCTCTTTCCACACAGTCTTTCTCTGCTTCAGTCTCTATGATAAAATCATTTCTGACTGTGGCCCCCAGTTTGCCTTGTCCTTTGCCAAAGAGTTGGGCAAATGCCTTCAATATGATCTCTTCCTCTCCACTGCCTATCATCCCCAGATGGATGGGGAAATCAAGTGTGTGAATCAAGAAGTCAAAACCTATCTTCACATCTTCTGTGGTGCTAGCCCAAGCACTTGGGCCAATTCTATTTCCCACGCTGAATTCATGCATAACCACTGCCCACACTCTATCACCAGGAAATCACCATTTTGTCTCATGATGGGCTATGAACCAAAGGCCCTTTCCTCCATTCTTCCAGTCTCCAATCTCCCTGCAGTAGAAACTCACCTCAAAAGCTCCCTTGCAGCCTGAGACAAATTCCTTGCTGCCCATGAACTTGCCTACCAGGTCATGCCTTCCCAAACAACCCAATGATTCATCCCCTTTGTAAAAGGTGATAAAGTCTAGCTAGAAGCCAGAAACCTGAAATACCTCATCTCCAATCCAAAGTTCATCTCAAAGCAAAAAGGTCCCTTTGTCATCACAAAGGCCTTGTCACCTATCTCTTATCAACTCCACCTCCTGAAAATATGGAAGATTCATCTAGTATTCCATGCTTTCCTCTTATTTTCCTATCACAAAAATGACGTCCATGGATGGAACTTCCCTTCACTATCACCAGATCTCATCAAAGGAGAAGAGGAATATGAAATTGAGAAAATCATATGCCACTACAGACCTCCATCCTCCCACTGATACCTTATTCCATGGAAGAGATATTTGGCTGAAGACAACTCCTAGGTGACCAAAGCAGACCTTAAATATGCATCAGAGTTGCTCTAGGAATATAAAATCCTTCACTCCCTTACCTCCCCTCCTTTATCCACAACCACCACCTTTTTTCAATGAAAAGTTTGAATAGTTACTTTCATCTCTACCATGTTTATCAGCCCCACCTACTCTCCCTCCTCTGAAACTTCCTTCTTTCAAGATGTCATCTCTGTCATCTCCTCATTTGTCACTTTAGCCAAAAATCCAAACCTACCTCCTTGGCTACCATCCCATTCAAATACTTCCCTGCTCCTTCTTTTCTCATCCTCTTCATCAATCTCCTACTTGCTGCCCATCACCTCCGAGAAGATGGCCTTCATCTCACTAGGAAAGGAGAGTTGTTCCAATGTCTTTGGGACCCCTGCCTTACTATCCCTGTTTCCACTCACCTGGATATGAATCCCCCTCTCTTTGCCCTTTATCAGGCTCTCCTTCAAATCAAACACCTTACCCCAGTCCAAAACTGAATCTCTACCACAGCCCAGGGAGGAATGATTCAGATTCACAACCATATTGTCCACAGAGAAACACTTGAGGTGCTCCTTGTTGCCTTATACCAGCTTGGTATAACTGAGTTCATGAAAGAAGTTGACTGCTATATCAGAGAAGTTGCCACACAACAATAGGAACCTCTCTTCATACCACCTCCCTTCTCTTTTCCACAGTTGATCACCCATTACATCCCACCTCCACATGTTCATACTAGCTGGAGTATCCCAGCAAGCTCCCCATCTTCCTCTCCCCACCTATGTATATCTGCCTTGCCCAATGATGAACCAGCCATTCATACCTATAGTGACCCTCTTGTTGAGTATGACCTTGACCTTGCCATCTACTGCTACAATGACAATGTCCATCCCATCCTGGACCCTACTCACATAGATTTTCCGGCAACATGCCACAAGTGTCACCAACTAGGACACTTCCATAGCAACCGCCGTGAGTACCATTGCAATGTCTGTCACCTATGGACCCCTAGGCATTACTCTTCAGTATGCCCCAACCATACAATTTATCACTACCATTCTCCTCCCCCTCCTATTCTGTTATCATTGTTCTTCTCTTGCTTTTCCTGTTACATTCATTCCTACTGCTCTGTGTGAATCTCCACTAGAGGATATCCCCCTTATGTTTGCTCTCCCAGTCTCCATTGGGCTACCAACAACAAGGAGGCTTATGATAATGGCATGTATGCCGATGATGATGGTGCTGTGTATGACAATGTGACCTTGTCCAACATCTCTCTCCCTCCTGGGCCCTCCTATTCTAGTTTCTGAATAATCACTTGTTGTAACTTTGGACATACAAGGGGGGTAATGTTACTATTTCTTTCCTCTTCATACTCTGCTTCACTCTGCCAGCATAACCCAGTGACTTGACCTTGTTTTTTTCTTAGTTTCTTTTTCTTCTTCAGAGCTAATAGAATATTCCAACATATTCTATGCCATTCCATTGTATTAGTAATATGCTAACATGTCCTTTGCTATGAATGACTCATCCACTTTGTCATACCCTTTTCTTCCTCTATTTAAACCCTTGCCTGCTCAAGTATTCTCCCTAAGCTAGACCTCCTTGAGTACTCCCTCAAATATATCTGCTCACAGCCCATCCTTGAACTCTCTAAATTCTCATCCTACTTTGAGTGGACACTCCCTTGACTCCTTGCTCACACTCTCCCAGGCTAAATCCTTGACCCCACTCTGAAGAAGGCCCCTCAGACATACCTGTGATCCTTGACTCAAGAGGATGCCCCCTTGGTCTTCGTCCTTCATCTTGACCTCATCAAGGCTACACTCAGCCCTACCTGGACCAAGCATAACAAGGTACATGGATGGAGGTTTCCATTTTCATCTTTCTACATAAGGACACCTTCAGTGGTAGTCATGGAAGTGTCCATTATAATGGAGAAGGGTTTGAAGGTATCTGGAATTGCAAGGACAGGACAAGAGAGGAAGGCTTACTATAGGGTGTGAAAGGCTATCTCACAGTCAGGGGTCCATTGCCACAGCTTCTTTTTGTGAGTGAGTTCATGGAGTGGTTGGGTAATGAGGAAGAAGTTGGGGATGAAATGTCAGTAGAAGTTGCAGAAGCTGATGAAGGATCAGACTGCTTTTACAGAGGTGGTGGGTTTCCATTCTTTAATGACTTTGAGCTTGGTGGGGTCCATAGAGATGGTATCTGCCAAAACTATCATGCCAAGGGATTCCATCTTTTGTTGCTTGAATTGGCATTTTGATAGTTTGAGGAAGAGGCTCTATTCTTTCAGGTGTTTCAGTACTTTCCTCACTTATTCATGGTGAAGGGAGAGGTTGTCAGTGGAGTGCACTATGAGGTCATCCATATAGATAATGAGCCATCCTTCAGCAATATAGTCTTTAAAGATATGATTCATAAAAACCTAGAATGTGGATGAAGAGTTGCACATCTCAAAAAACAGATGGTTGATTCATAGAGTCCATCTGAGGTAATAAAAGCTACTTTCCATTGATCTATAGGTTTTATTCAAAGATTGTTATATCCCTAGCATATATTGAATTTGGTAAAGAGGATAGATCCTTTCAGTTTATCACATCCAAACAAGAGTGGACCCTTCTGTCATATGAGTATTGCAAAGGAAATCTACTTGTGGTCATTGGAGTAGATGGTTTCATTGGTGGTCAAGTAGACTTTGATGGCAGTAAGCCAGTCGTCGAACTTTGAGGGAGTTCCATCAAATGGAGGAGGCTTATTCAGCTGTAGTTCAGTGGGTTTTGAAGAGGAAGTCATTCTGGGATTTCAAAGTGATAGTGGTGGTGGGGGGAAAGGTTAAAGAGTCATCCAGTCTGAATGACTGGAGTGGACAATGGTGGCATGGAGGCTCTGGGAATATTTAGTGCAACTAAAAGCTGGGTGGTTAATTCATCGTCAGAGGAGTCAGAGTCAAGGTGTTCATTGGGGTTAGAGTGGGCAGACTGCTGAGCAGGTTCTTCTTCTGAGAATTCAGAGGATTCAAATGTTATGCTGGTTGCATAGTAACCTAGCAGTGCTCACTCAAAGTAGAGCAAAGTCTTATAGATGAAGCTCTTAGTGATGGAGCAGTTCTCTAATAACCTTTACTAAGGCTAGGATCAAGGGTTCAATAGCATCGGCTAGATCAAATGGTCTCATGCATATGGGGTGCATGGAAGATGGACTAGATTACTATACTAGTTATGCATAGAACTAGCTAGGGAACATAAGAGAGAGTACCCAACTTATATACTGGAAGTGGCAAGGGGTGGGAACCTTCAGGGTTGAGGATTCTACTAGATGAGGTGCAGGTGTCCATGATCAAAAGGAGACAAAAGGATCAAAGGAAGTGGATCATGGGAAATGGAACAGTGTTACAGTCACACGAGAAGACGGCCCCATCCTTTCCTTTCTTTTCCTCCCGTCCCCGACCTCTCCTTCCTCGATCTTGACGATGATCCCATGGAGACCTCTAGCTCCTCCGTCCCCGTCCCGCCATGTTTGGCACGCAGGTTACCCAAGATACCCAAGAAGGACGCCTAACACCCTTACGGCCTTCCATACGGAACATCGCGACCGCAGTCGTCACAACAGGCTGCGCCGAACTCTTCTCTTTGCTTCACTTCTTGTACTTCTACTGACTCTGTTTCCACCGCTTCCACACGGAGTTCCAGACTTGCCGTTCCCTTTCCCATGATCCGCTTCCTTTGATCCTTTTATCTCCTTTTGGCCACGGACACCCGCACTCCATCTAGTAGAACCCTCAACCCTGAAGGCTCCCACCCCTTGCCTTACCAGTATATAAGTCGGGTATTTTCTCCCATGTTCCCTAGCTAGTTCTACGCATTTCCTGCCTAGTAATCTAGTCCACTTCTCCACGCATCCCTCACGTGAGACAGTTCGATCCAGCCGACGCTATCGAACCCTTAACCCTAGTCGTCGCTACTAGGAACTCACTTTTAAAACGCTTCGTCTATAAGACTCCGCTCTACTTCGAGTGAGCACTGCTAGGTTACTACGCAACCCGCGTAACAAACAGCGTGTCTGGAACTCTGTGTGGAAGTGATGGAAACAGAGATTGGTAGAAGTACAAGAAGAGAGGAGTCCAGAATGGCAGGCAGGCTGTGGTTGCTGCATGTTGTGGATAAAGGGATTCTAGGTGTCCCTTTGGGGTGTCTTGGGTAATCTGCGCACCAGGCATAGTGGAGCAGCTGTAGTTGGGCTAGAGGCCTCCATGGGATCATCGTCCAAGGTGATGAGAGTGGGAGAGGCAGGAACAGGAGGGAAAGAAATGATGGGGCCATCCTCTCATGTGACCATAACATCAAAGTCCCCTTTGGTGGCAGTCCAAAGGTGGCCAAGAATCTTGCTTGTGGAGTGGTCTATGGTGGCAAGCTACAACAACAGTAGTCATGACATGGGAAGCTAAACCTTTTGTTATGCTTAGTCTGGATAGGGCCAGGCATAGCCTTGATGGACAAGATTGAGATGACAGTGAAGATTAGGGCTGAGGGGGCATCCTCTTGGGTCAAGGGTTTATACTACACAGAAGGGCTTCCTTTGCATGTAGGATCAAGGGATTCAGCCTAGGTGGGTGTGATCGAGGGTTCAAGGGAGTGTCCACTCAAAGTAGGATGAGGATGAGAACAGTCAAGGATCAAGTGCAAGCAAGTATATTCAAGGTGATACTTGAGGAGATTTAGCTTGGGGACAATACATGAGCTAGCAAGGGTTTAAATAGAGAAAAGGAAAATGATGACTAAGCAGATAAGTCAGAAGGAGTCAGAATGAGTCATCCACAGTAAGTGACATGTCAGCATATTAGTAATACAATGATGGAAGGTCATAGAATGTATTGGAACATTCTGTTGGTTCTAAAGAAAGAGAAGCAGTAAAAGAAGAACTTAGTAAGTCACTGGGTTACACTGGCAGAGTGAAGTGGAGTGCAAAGAAGAAAGAAATTGTAACAGCTTTCATATCCTAACCAGCGGACTAGGTATAGAAGTTTACAATTCCATCATCAGTGGTTGATCTTCAAGTCAAGGATCTCAGCAATTTCAAACTCTGGTTCACTGTCAACTTCAATTGGAGAGGGCAGAGATTGAGTACAGTTCAGAATAGTGTTCAGAACTAACAGTTCTAGTTGGGAGACATGAAATACAGGGTGTACAGACTTCATAATTTCAGGGAGGCAGAGTATGATGGAATGGATACCAGCTTGAGCAATGACCTCAAACTGTCCAAGGTTCTCCTTGGAGAGTTTCTTTGAGGGCTAGGTAGAGTGGAAATACTTGGCTTTGATGAAAACTTGATCACCAACTTTGAAGTCCAGCACTGGAGTTTGCTTAGTATCCATGAGTCCTTGGTATCACTTTTGAGTGTAGAACATTTCTTCATGGAGGAATTCATATAAGAAGTGGAGGTCAACAGAGTATTCATGGGCATGAGCAGAAGTGAGATCATGCTCAGGGTGGACTGTGATGTTTGGATGGTAGCCCTTATTGGTGAAGAATGAAGAAACATTGGTAGTGGCACTTGGAGCATTATTGTAGGCAAACTCTATGAGGGGCAGGAGTTTAGACCAGTTGTCTTGCTGGTAATTACAATAGATGTGGAGGTACTGTTCCAGTGTCTCATTCATTCATTCTGTTTGTCCATCACCTTCTGGATGGTAACTGGAAGTAAAGTGGAGGTGGATGTCAAGGGCTTTACCAAGGAAGTGGAAGAAGTGGGAGACAAACTCTGCACCTTTGTTGGAAGTGATGTGTAAGGGAACTCCATGTTTGGAAAAAACATGAAGGAGGAATAGTTTGGCTAACTCCAGGGATGTCACCTTGTCATTAGTGGGGATAAATATACATTATTTGGACAGACAGTCCACACCAATGAGGATGGTGGTGTACTTGGAGGATTCCAGAAATTGCTTAATGAAATTCATGGAGATGGAGTTCCATGGTTTCTCTGGAATCAGAAGCTATTTGAGGAGTCCATGTGGCTTGTGTCTAGGGACCTTTATGTGGGTACAAGTGGTGCAGGAGAAGACATATTCTTTGATGAAAGTTCAAATTCCCAGCCATATATACTCATGGTAGATGAGGTCCAAGATCCTATTCTGCCTGAAATGCCTGGAAAGCAGATGATCATGCTTATAGTGGAGTACATGAAGACAGAGATTATTTACATCATATATATAGATGCAATTATCCAGACATAGGAAACTGTCAGAGTTGACAGTCCATTAAGAGTCAGAGGATTCAGGAGGTTCTTGTGGTCAGTGACAATGTCAATTGGAGTTGTGGAACCTTTGAGGTAATGTTGCCAGGCTTGGAAGGATTTGTGGATGGTGAGCAATTCCTTGTTGTGAGTGTTGTAGTTGAGCTCAGGGGCAGACAAGATATGGGAGAAAAAGGTGACTGGGTGGAGTTCTCCATCAGAGCATGTGATGGAAAGGATTCCAGCGATAGCATAGTCAGAGGCATCTGTCTCAACTAGGAGCAGAGCATTCAGAACCCAGTAGGTCAAAACTGGAGCAAAGATGAAGGCTTCCTTCAGATGATGGAAAGTGAAGTAACAGTTGTTGGTGAAACTCCAAGGAGTGTCTTTGTAGATGAGGTAGGTTAAAGGAATGACAATATTGGAGTAGTTGTGGATGAAACACTGGTAGAAGTTGGCAAATCCAAGGAAGGACTGAATGTCCTTCACTTTCCAAGATTCAGGCCAATCTTAGATGGCCTTCATTTTCTCCATGGACACTGTAATCTAGAGAGAGAAAGACAATAACCAAGGTACTCAGTGGAGTCAGCATGGAATTCACAATTCTTGGGCTTAGTATAAAGTCCATGTTTGCAGAGCCTGTAGAGTACTTTGCAGACATGCTCCCTATAGGAGGTCTTGTCTTTGGAGTAAATGTGAATATTATCCAGGTAGACAATGACACAAACATTTAACAGGTCAGCGAAGATGGTGTTAACAAACTGCTGAAATGCTGCAGGGGCATTCATTAGACTGAATGGCATAACAAGCCATTGGTAGGAGCCATAGCATGTTTGGAATGAGGTCTTCCATTCATTGCTGTCAGCAATGTGAACTAGGTGGTACACATACTGGAGATCAATTTTGATATAGATCTTTGTGTGGCTCAGAGCATCTAGGAGGTAGGAAATGCAGGGAAACAAATAGCAGTCTTTCTTCATGATCTTGTTGAGTTCTCAGAAGTCGATGCAAAGGTGGAGGGAGCTGTCCTTCTTGTGGACAAAGAGGACCAGAGTGGCATGAGCAGAGGAGGATGCACAGATGAAACCATTGGTGAGGTGCTCATTGAGGAATGTCTAAAGGGACCCAAGTTTGAATATAGAGAGGGAATAGGTAGTGCCTAGGAGAGGAGAGGCTTCTTCCTCTAAGTCAATCTTGAGGTTATGTTTGTGATGTGGAGCAAGCTTGGAAGCTTTGCTTTTGCTAAACACATCAGTAAAATCATAATACTCTGGAGGAATTCCGAAGAGGTCAACAGCTTCAGAGATGGTAGAAGCAGAGCAGAGTTCACTCTTCTGAGGACTGTTACGATTGCTTTCTTTTCCCTTTCCGCCTCACACTCCGCTGGTGTAACCTGGTGACTCGACGTATTCTTTTCTTAGTTCTTGCTTCTTCGGAACCGATGGAACATTCCAACACATTCCACGACCTTCCATTGTATTAGTCATACGCTGATGTGTCCTTTGCTGCGGATGACTCATTCAGGCTTCTTCTGACTCATCCGCTTAGTCATACTCTTTTCTTTCTCTATTTAAAACCTCGCTCGCTCATGTATTCCCCTTAAGCTAAACCTCCTCGAGTATCCTCCTGGAATACACTAGCTCGCCTCAGACCCTTGACTCTCTAAGTCCTCATTCTACTTTAGTGGACGCTCCCTCGATACCTCGGTCGTGCCTCACTAGGCCAAACCCTTGACCCCTCCTTGAGGAAGCCCCCTTGGAGTACAAACCCTTGACCCTAGTGGATGCCCCCTAGGCCAACTCCTTTGTCCTTGACTTCAACCAAATCTTGTCATTCGAGGCTACGCTCAGCCCTACCCAGACCAAGCGTAACAAAAGGTTTAGCTTCTCCTTTGCGACTACCACCACTGTAGTTCGCCACCATAGATCGCTCAACCAGCGACATCCTTGCCCGCCTCTGGACCATTACCAGGGGTGACTCTGAATCCTCCAAACACTCTGATTCCTCTGCCGAGGAAACTGCACAGCAATCCCCCCACTCCGACTCTGATCAGCACCTTGACTTGGAATCCTCCTCCGACGAGTTAACCAACCAACTCTCGGCCACGCTTACCATCCCCAGAGTTCCCACACCCCCTTCACCTACCCCAGTCGCCCAAACCAGACGACTCTTCTACCCTCCTCCGCCGCCACCACCTGCGCTCCCCCCTCGCAACCCTAAGATGTCTTCCTCGAAAGCAACAGAACTGCGGCTGTAGTGGCACAGCCTTTCACTGCTCAAGAAGAAGACTTTAGGCAGTCCTTAGCCATATGTCCTGCAAGACTGCAGAACATGTAGAGCTTAAAGTTGAAGTGGCATTTGCATTCATCAGTAGTTAACCAACCATCTATGCTGAGCTTCGACATTAAGTCAGACTTGGGGGTGGAGGTGTTGGGAGCTTTACCCTTGGATTCTTTCAAGTCTTTTGGGCCACCAGAGTTGGATGCAGAGGTGGATGCAGAAGTGAAGGGTTTATTGGAAGACTTGGAGAATGATGAGGCATTAGGTTTCACTTGCCTGCTAATCTTGGACTTGCACTTCCAGTAGCATGCATCAATAGCTTAGGTGAGGTTGCGGAGCTTGGAGAGGGTAGGTGATTTCCCAACACAGAAGATTTCATCCTTGACATGATCAAGGAGGCCATTGTAGAAGTGGTGCCAGAGGGTACCTTCTCTGTAGCCTCAAACTTGTGAAGGGATCCTATTAAACTCCACAATGTACTTGTTGATATGTTGTAGAGCTCGGACTTGCTCTATGTGTGTATCCTACTCTCAGCCCACCATCTGGACTTCACCTGACAACTACTATCCCTTTGAAAACCAGCATGCACCGATAGTTTGATAGTCTAGACCGATTTTCCCATGGTCCAGACTACACGCTGGTCTAATGCAAACACCCTGGACATGCCACCAGTCCATCCCTACAACATCTGAAGCCGGTGAATTGCAAGACTGGTCGACTGACACTTTTTCTGTTACGATCGCTACCCCATGACCAGCATCTACAACAGACTTAACATCTTTTTCTTTTTCTTTCTTATCTTATCTTTCCTCTTATCTAATCTCTTTATCTTATCATCAGGATCAACAGCCTCAGCCTTGCCCTCTGATCTCTGCACCACTGTCACTCATTTCACCTTCATCATTCACCCATGCTTGA
>JBBPLT010000868.1:0-11791 GCA_038089955.1 Strobilomyces dryophilus | reverse complement strand
GACCCTTTAGACTTCTGTCCTGTCGATTTCCAATTGTACCGTACTTATGTCCGACGTTCTCCTTCTAGTGTAGTTACCTTACGTGCTATCGGACCTGACGATTATTTTACCTTTCGGTATCTCCGGTTCATAAAATACTGTATTCGGACTAGAGAATATTAGCTCCCGTTTGGCTCACCATCATCGTCGCGACATACCGTCTGTCGCTCATCGTCTATCGTCCATCGTCCATCGTCGTCGTCCATCGACCATCTCGTTCTCCTATCGTATCGCTCTTCGCCTCGGGACCGAACCGCCGGTCTTAACGCCTTCCACACGACCACCATTTTCTACTCGGCTTCGCTCTCTCGCATCGTTTCAAGGACCAAACCTCGGTCCTTCGTCTTCATTGTCGGTCCGTCGCTCGAACAAAGCTTCGACCCATCGCCCGCACCTTCGGTCCTTCGCCCGCACCCTCGGCCCATCGCTCGGCACCTTCGGTCCTTCAGCCCAACGCTTCGGTCTATCACGCGACAGCGTCAGTCGGTCTCGGACATTCGGGCAAAGCGCCTCGGACTTCTTTTCTGTCCTTCTCCCTCTTCTAGAGTCCCTTTGGGGCAGACCTATCACGTCCCCCTTACCCTTCTGACAACTGGACTTGCTGGACTGACTTCTAGTCCACCCAGCAGTCACTAGGATCTTTACACCGCGACGGTGTGTAGCAATACATATAGTACATATTCTCCATCGTGATCGTACCAATTTCATTCATTCATCTCTCTCTTTTTCTTGTCCCTTTCAAATGCAGCCTTGACCTACACGTCAAAACAGTTCAGCGCTTCTCCACTTCAAGAAATGATGAAGCGCACCTTCGCCAGAAACGACGCGTCCGTCAAGACCCTCATACCTACGTGCGCCAGTGCTTTGGACGTGTCATAACACGCCTCGTGAGCAGCGTCCGTAGACGCCGCGTGCGCAAACTCTCGCGTGTGGTTCCCTCCCCCTGGGACGGTGGGTATGGCTACACGTGGCATAAAAACACGGAAGGCCGCGACGAAGAAAACGCTAACGGACCAAACATGGGATGTAGGCCGGGCATCACTACAGCACATCATCACGATCAATAGTGCAGTGGACTGGGAAGAGCGCATACAATATGACACGTTTCCCTGCAAGCGAGAGATCCCGCCGTCAGTGATATCATTCGTGTCAGTGGGACGCACAAACGTACGAAATCCGTCGACCCGCCAAGGATGCCCCACTCGTAGTTGATCTCCCCGTAACGCTTGCAAAAAACATCGGCAAACTCTTCGCCTAGGTAAAGTATTTTTAAAAATGAGACAATCGACGGAAGAACAAGTCCAGAGGAATTACCTACCGAGGACTTCGTTCTGAACGAGCTCGTTTCGCATGAGTTCGTAGCTAATCTTCATTGTACATCCTGTTGCAGTCGCCGCGGCCCTGGAAAGCGACCGGTCCTCGCGTCAGATGGGATCATAACCAAGGACCGTTTCACGCACTCGAAGCAGTTTTTAACCCGAGTTGCCATGTCATATACTTCCTTGGTCGTCGGTGCACGAACATACCAACTATACTCAGTCGCTCGGCCGCCCAGCGAATCAAGCGGGAAAGCGGGCGTACTGCATCGTGGCCTGATCAGGAATGACTGGGACCACCACAAAGGATAAAAGAAATCAAGTCAGCGGTCGTCGGATCGAATACAGCTCTGATCGACACCAACTGTTGGGTGCCCAGTCCTGCCCTCCAAACACGCCATGCACGCGATGGGTGGGTTTCATCTGTTGACGCAAGAGTCCGACGTTGGTATACGCGAGCACGGCAGCGTCTAGGGCGTTTTGTCCCTCCCAAGGGCTGAGGCCCGCATGCGCACTAGTGCCGCCAGAGTGAGCCGATGTAGAAACGACACGCGATCGACTGCGCACCTGTGTCCGGTATAGTCCACTTGACGCTGGACGACGGCCAACGAGCCGCTGAGACTGGCGGAATGCGGTGGGCCGGGCGCAGGGTGACACCTGCGATGGTGACGCGTCAGAACGTCATCGCCTTCAACTGGAATCGATGGACACGCACATCAGACAGACGTCCATCCCCTCGTACGCCCCCTCGTCCAACAAGAGCGCCTTGCCCGAACCCCCTTCTTCGCCTGCATGCGACGAGAGAAAGAGGTGATCACCCCGAGAGAGAGAGAGAGAAAAAAAACCCAAAGAAAACGGCTCACCAGGCGTGCCGAGCAACACCACCTTTCCCCCGATCCCCAGCGTCTCCATCGCCGCCTTGGCTGCACACGCGACCGCTACGCCCGCGATCCCGATCAGATTGTGTCCGCACGCGTGCCCAATCCCGGGGAGCGCGTCCATCTCCGAGTTGACGCCGAGGACGGCGATGTGGCCCTGCGATCCGGACCCAAGGTGCGCGTAGCGCGCGACCCAGGCCGTGTCGAGGAGGTAGTGGCGCTCGACGGCGAAGCCCTGGCTCTCCATGAACTGTGTGTATTGATCGTGGGCGTAGCTGCGCGCCCGCGAGTCAATTGCAATCGCCTGGCAAGCATGGAGTGGACCCACTGTTCATTGAACTTGAGCTCCGGGTGCGCTGCCGTGTTTGGTTGAGTCGTATCGGGTTCGACAGCGGGGCGGGTCGGACGTACTGTGGATCTTGTCGCTCAACGCTCTCAGAGCCGGACAAAGTGCATCAATCGTTCGCTCGATCACAGCGAGTATGTCTGGCCTGTATACATCGCCTGAATCGAGTTGTGGTCTACCCTGGCAGTACGCGTCGGGTCGCCATGCCAAGTTGGAGTCCGCCATCTCGTACTACTCGTAGTGAGGGATCAAGGGCGGCTGAGGGATCAAGGGCGGCGCCCGGAGAATGTAATAGTATTCGGATCTGGCGACCCATAGTCTACATAGTTCCCTCCACCCGACATATACTAGATCTGGCAGAGACACTTTTTGCGAAGGGGAAAAAAAAAGCAGATAAACAGGACAATAAGGTATGTACAAGCAGGTACACGACACAGCGGGATCGCAAGCAAGACCATGAGTTGCAACGGGAAAGGGGGAATGGGAACGAAAGAAGACGAAAAAGAGTAAAATTAGACACAAAAACCACGTTCGTTCCGTAAATATCGACGTGATGCCCAAAGTTTCGTAGGTCCGAGATGGGATGTGGTGGCGAAAACGACGCTAGGACGAGGTACTCTTGAGGCGGCTCGAGACCCTTAACCGATGTTGTCGATTTTTCAGGTGAACCTCGTAATTCGCCAACGAATCGCCTGGTCCGGGGTTATACAGCTGCATCAAACCACACGGGTCAGTAACCAAGTCGCGCATCCCTCGCAACCACGTACCTTGCCAGGGCAGTCCAGACACTTTATTCGCCACTCTGGCGCTGCCGTGGGCGCTGCCTTGCGCAAGATCGCCTCGAACTTGTCGTCCTGGTACCTGGTCTGCAACGAAACGATCGCAGTAGACAGCCACGTAGGGGTAGACTGTCACTTGACGTTTGAGCATCAATAACATCCGCGTCAGAAAACGAGGGCGCTCACGTATGCACCGCTCAAAGCACCGTCTCCCCCTGGAGAGCTACCCATCGCCAGTGGAGGTCGTGGCGAGTCAGGCGTTGTCGCTCGCGGCGGGGCGGACCGACGCGTGCCGTTCGTTTTGAGGGACTGTTGTGCGAGAGGTGCTTCTGACACACTGGATGCGGTCGAAGCCGGCGACGCGGGTCGATCCTCCTCGGACGGTGGCACCGTCACCGAGTTGGGTGCTCGCGTCGGCACCTCCACCCACAGCTCAGACTTTTGCCGGCTCGGTGTCTCCGTTCCGTCCACTGCCGCCGAGTTAGTTGCGCGACCCCGCTTCTTGGTGGTTGTCTTGCCCAACTCCTCGTTTCTCAGATTCATATGGTACTGTGGATCCGAGTTATACTGAACCGGCCGCGGACGTCGATGCCGATGCCAGAACTTGCCTAAAAGGGGCATCCATCATTTCATCAGTTCAACGCGTTTCACGAACAAGGATGGTCCACGTACCGCACGTCCCACACTGGGATTTGTCTCCCAATGGTCCTTTTCGTCGCCCAATCGCGATGCTTTCCGGACAGCCACAGTTGGAGCAGTGCCAAATGCCGTTGATCACGTTGGGGTGCTGCCCATCAGCAAACTCTCTTTCCTTTGCTTCCCTCTCACTCTCCCTCGCCTTCTTCGCGATCGCCTTGGGATCCGGCGCTGCCACGGGAGCCACGACCGGCGCAGGAGGCTCGGTTTCGAGCAGTGAAGGCGGCAGTGATGCGGCAGACTCCATGGCAGTCCTCGGTGTTGGCGCTTTCACGCGCGCGCGGGGACGGAGGATCTCAGAAGGATAGTCGGGTGCTTTGAACAGCCATTTCGACTTCTTCTCCTTGCCCAGGTGTAACGTCGCCTGCGGGACCGTTTGTTGCGGCGGTAACTGCAGTGGCATGATGGCCGTCCCATTCTCGGACGCCACCATGTTGGCGATCGTTACCGAGGCTGCCGCTGCGGCCGCACGCCTCGACGTGGGAGCACTCGCGGCAGCAGCCAGGGCGAGTGTCGCAGGATCTAGCTCAGGGAAGCCAATTGCAGGTGTACGGTAGGTTCGGATGGGCTCGCGGTCCGGAAGCGCGATACCACGACGACCACGCGTGTTCCGTTTCCTTCTCTTGGTGAGCTCTTTCTCTCGCTCTTTTTCATTCCGTTCTATCTCTCCATCGCTGAGGTAGTTGAGAGTGGGTGTAAAGGACTGGACTTGGTCCATCGCTCTAGCGGCAGACGTAAGACTGGGTAAGAAGGACAAGCGGAGATCGTCGTCCTGAACGGCGGAACCGTCGGAAGGATGGCCCACGAGGAAAAGTGACTTTTGATACACCTGGACTTGCTCCCGGATGCAATGCGCGATGGCGGTCCTGACACATGTCAGCCACCACAACCACATTATTAAACGCGGATGCTTACTTGAACTCCCCACCCAGACCCAGCTCGTTTGCATACACCTCGGCGAATTGTTCCGGGGACGCTTCCTGGTTCTCGAGGTCCCACTCGAACTGGTCATCTAGCTTCATCGAACCAACGATGATATCGAGCTAAGGTGCCCACGGTCAGCCGCTGTCAACGACGTCACGACGCAAACCCA
The DNA here is from genome assembly GCA_038089955.1 of Strobilomyces dryophilus. Classification (NCBI taxonomy): domain Eukaryota; kingdom Fungi; phylum Basidiomycota; class Agaricomycetes; order Boletales; family Boletaceae; genus Strobilomyces; species Strobilomyces dryophilus. The sequence continues at coordinate 6,644 of JBBPLT010000868.1, read as the reverse complement.
CCTTGATGACTATCCGCAAGTCTTCATGCACCTTCTTCTCATCCACCTCAAACTCGTCCACCGTCCGCGGTCTCTCCTTGCCGTTGCTGCCGCTCGCCTCATCCGAATCGTCGACCTTGACGCTAATCTTGCGCTTCTTTCGTCGATTGGCTGGGATGATACGCGTCGGCATCTCCTTCTTTGCACGCTTCCGCCACGATTCCCACCACTGTACCGCTTCCTCGTCCAGCGTTCCTCGTGCCACAAACATGCCGTCGTCATCATCGTCTATGCGAGGTGCATTGTCGTCGCGCTCGAGCGCAGGCCGTTGAGGACGACGCACGACCTCAGCGTCCGAGTCTTCCTGTTCCTCCCCGGCAGGCCCTTCTGACTGGGGTATCTCGATTGTAGGTGGTCTCCAGTCCGTGTCTACGCTGGCAATATGCGCTTTAAAATCACTCAGCTGCTCCTGGATCGACTTGGTGATGACGCTGTGGTACATAGGGGCCAGGACGTAATCTTCGACTAGAGTCTGTGCAAACATTTCGGGAGTAACGACGGGGTCTGGACAACCAAGGTTGAGCGAAACACAAAGGCGAAAAAAGGTAAGACTGACCGTTCAGGTTCCATATGAACGTCTCGCGCATCTTGTGATGCTCCACCTCAAATTCGAGTCGAATTGGCACGAGCTGCTCAGGTCGGTCCGCCAACTCCAATGGCAGTTTTCCCGGTCTAACGCATGAAGTTCAACCTAGGCCATTGCAGAAAATGAAGAAAAATGATACCGACATGCGAACGCCTTCTCGCCTCGCCCCCTTTCTCTTCGGAACCATGTCGGTGCGCGGCGGCCGAGGATACCGAACATCGAACCGATCTGGCCGTCGGTTGATCGACATGTTCCCAGCGAAGTCCCTGTCCCACCATGCCAATCTTGCAGGTCCAGCGGTACGCATCTCCTGCATCATCCTTGTTTGCTTGGCGCGGTACACAGTTTCGTACGCAGAGTCGCACACCATCACGTCTTTCAGCGCCGTTATATCCGAAGGCGTGAGCATTGGTACAGGGTCTTCAATCTTGACAGGGGGCTTCTTATCTGACGCGCCGTCCTTGTCCTTGTCGGTGGTCAATTCGTCGGTGGAAGGTTTCTTGTCCTCGTCAGAGGCATCCGTCGCGTCGGATGCCTTCGGCGGGACGACGTAAGGTAAGTAGGAAATTCTGGTGACTGCCGGATTGAGGGAAGCGATATGAGGAGGAAGCTTTTGCCCTGGGGTCGTGCCCGGAATGGGCGGTACATTGACAGGTGGCGTGTTGGTTCGTGCAGGCACCTCGCTCATTTTGCGCATAGGTGGCATCGGTGATCGTTGAGGAGCTGGGACTTGACGCATGGGTGATTGTTGCAGCGGGGGCTGCGAACCTTGCCGAGCCATGTTTGGGGGTATCGCGGAGACGCCCGCGTTATCGAGGCCCATGAATGGACCTGAGGAGCTCGGAGGGAGGCTCTGCAGCAACCCGTGAGCTTGGTCACCAAAGGGGGTAGCGATACTCACTGCTTCGCGGGGTGCCGACGATTCGCGTATGTGGGCCTGCATCATTGGCTCTCTGTCGGGTCGCTGCACACTCTGGGGGAGGACCGGGGGACCCATCAAAGGACCGGTAGCACTGCTCATCATGTTACCTCCGGGGCCTAGGTTGCCCGGCGAGGGCGCGTTCATGCCCATGGGACCCATCCCACTCATTGCACCCATACCAGACATGGTCGGCATTCCCTGGGGTCCCATGGCCATGGCCATGTTTCCGTTCATGGGGCCCGCGAGGTTCCCCATATTACCACTTGCGATGGGCGCACCCATGCCGCCAGCCATGGTCGGGCCCATTCCACCCGGCATGCCACTTGACATGCCGCCCTGCACGCTGGGGCCCAAGCCACCCATTCCGACGCCAGGAATACCACCCATGGGACCCATGCTCATGCGCGGCGACTGCTTTGGGGAGCCATGGCCGAGTGCAGAATCCGTTCGAGTCGGGGGACGGTTCATTGGGATGCCCATATGGGCCCCCGAAATTTGCATCGCGGCTGAATTCAGCTGGGGATTGATCTGCTGCTGCTGGTTCATGTTCTGCGCCTGGTTCATGTGAGGACCCATGTTGAGGGCGGTGCCGAGAGGGACCGAGTTCATGTTCGGGTTGACGTTCATGGGGTGCTGCTGGCCCGGATTCATGCGGGAGGGAGTGTTAACGATGCCTGACGCGGTGCCCGGACGCGAGCCGAGAGGGGGCATCATGGGTACCGGGTCGTGGGGGTGAGAGTGATGGGAACGAGCAGAGGCAGAGGAAGAAGGGCGGTCTGCCTGCATGGGGGGTATGTCGTGGGACTGGCTCTGGGCACGGTCGTGGGTGAGCTGGCGGTCCGCGAGTGCGCGGTCGTGCTGGCTGGGAGGACGTTCGTGGGTAAGGCTGAGACCGCGTTCGTGCGGGGTGGGAGTGCCGGGGGCGCGATCTGGGGGCCCGGGATGGGTGAGGTTGGCTGGCTGCTGCTGTCGCTGGAAGGCGACGCGTTCCAGGGGGGACATTTGGGCGTAGCGGAGGGGGGGCTGAAAGGGCATGCGCATGGGAGAATTTTGAGGCTGGTTTGGGGTTGTCGGGATGTGCTGGAGCTGTTGGACGGGCATGGACTGCATGGGGTTGATTTGGTGTTGGAGCTGGGGCATGGGGGGGATGTTGATTTGCTGGTTGAAGGCGGCGCCCTGCTGCTGCTGGAGGAGCTGGGCTGGGGTGAGCGTGAGGGGCTGAGCAGGGATCTGGTGGGCGGTGTGGGGAGCGATGAGCTGGGTCGGGGATATGGACTGGCTCTGGCCCTGCTGTGGGGCGTAGGGGGGGTATCCGGGGGCGAATTTGGGCATCACGCCGTTGGTGTGCTGGTACGGCTGGCTGTGCATGACCGACTGTTGAAAGGACATGGGGTATTGGCCCTGCTGGGCCTGCGACGGGTAGTTCATCGTCGTCGCCGTCGTCGAGAAAAACGGGAAAACGAGCGTCGGGAGCGTCGGCGACGTCGAGCTCGGTGCTGGCGTTGGATGCGTCGACCCGCAGCGACAGCGCAAGGTCAACCGATGCAGGACGTGACAATCGACCGTGACACCCCGTCACACACTCTCCCACTGCGGTGGCGTGGCTCCCCAGCCCCAGCCCTTGCTCGTCGTCGCACCCGTCGCGCTCAACGTGTCGGGCGACGTACACGACAGGGCGCACGGCGACGGCGGGATGGACATGACGGAGTTAAGATGAGTTCGTGCTGCGCCCCTTTTTGACTTTCACGTAGTCTGTCCAAATATACTTCCCGATGGGCAATGTCCGCCCGGATCGACCCTCGCGAGAACCCCGTCTTCGTCAGCCCTTCGCCATCTCCCCTGTCCAGACCGTCCCCGCCCTCACTTCCATGTTGCCCAGCTCCGCTGTCAACGGCCCTCAACTCTGCGTCGACACGAAGTGGATTGGTCCCGGTCGACTCGGAGCGCTCCAGCGCGTTGTGGAAACGGGAACGCTGGCAACTGCCAGAACGTGCACGGGTCATCTCATCCATCCAAGTCGGTCGCGAGCAAAGACCGGCGAGGTGCCGTAATGCATTGCTGGCATCCACTCGTCGAAGGCAGTTCCTGCACGATCTTTCTTGTTCGTTGCTGTCTTGTTTACTATCCTGTTATCCAATGGCCTGCCGATGGAGGTGATCCCTGTGATCCTTGCGCACGGGGCACTAGGATATTCACCGATTGAGTCGCATATCTCAGATGTAAAACACCGGACCGCAGCGGGCATACCCGCTGATACAACTCGCAGACGATCGATTAGATGCATCCGGGTCCGGGCGGGTCTGAGAGCTTCCGCTGAGCGATCCCCCGACGGGAACCGCTACCACAGGTCTTTCATGTACAAAGTGTGGTGGCGCTTACATAAAATACTGATCAGTGAAACCCCTATATAACATGCTCCTTTTTTCATGATGGCCGGCGCCTTAATGGTGCGGCTGCAGGTTGCCGAGGCTCAGTCACCTACCTTCCCGACAAAAGTTAACCTTCAAGATGAAGCGTTTTTATTGTCCGTTTTCAAGTCTAAAGGGACACCGAAGAACTTCGTTATTTTTGCGGTCGTGTTGATGGTTCGTCTGACTGTGTTGCAGGTGAAGACGGCAAAGCGGGTTATGTCCTGGCCCTCTTGAAGGCGAGGAAGAGCGACGAGAAGTATCAGGTAAGAACGCTGTTGATGTCTGAAGCTTGCTGATAAGCCATTGTAGCAACACTCGCACGTCAGACGTTCAGAGTTTCTGTCACTTCGAAGGTTCATTGAAGAGTCAGATGCGTTAGGGAAGCCGCAGTATTCACTTACGATCACTGATTCTTGTATAGCATTTCTTATTTCGCGGACCTGGAGCGTTTCGTCATCTACTGGCCCGCTACCAACATCCACTTCGGAAGACGCCGTGAGTGTCTTGCAGCGATTGGTCCCAAAAACCATCGTCAAGTTACCATTTCCCTCTACCCTCTTACTCGCCACTACAAGCATATTCGCGCAAACGACGATACCCTCATCCCCGATCTCTATTTGAAATTCTATGGGTCGCGAACTCACAATATCTTGCTATTCTTGAAATGGCATTCACTCAAAAGTTCGATGATGCGTTCAGCAAGGTCACATCAATTCTTCGACCGCCCAAATGGTCATCATTGTGAATATCGTCGAAGCTCCTGCCTACAGGAGCCCATCGGCAAGGCGAGGTACATTGTCCTTGCTCACGCAGGACGTCTTCGCGCGGACCTTGCGATTATCTGGAGGCGATGACACCCCTCTCGGTTCGGTTAGCAACACGCCTGGTTTATGGTATTCTTTGCAGGAAGTCGCCATGCACGTATGGGTCCGCGACCCAGCTGTCCCTTGTCGTTCACCAAAGACACAGGCGAACATCATTCCATATATGTAATTACTGATTTACTGTTTGATTTTGTGTCAGCTAATGTACTTTTCGAAAGACCCTGTCAAACGGTGATGGGAAAGATACCCTTGACCATCTCGTGACGGTGGGGTTACTTGCATCAAGAATAGGGTGGCTGACCTCTGATGCTGTGGCGACTGAGAAAGGAACAGTTTAATGCTATGGACCTGGGATACCATATTGTTCGCTCTTCCTTCGACCGCTTTCTGGATGATCAGCGTATGCGTATGACCGCTACGTTGATTGGTACAATAAACATCAAGGTTGTACAATACTTTCTTTGTACACGAACGGTTCATTCGCACGAATTGTACTTTGTTGACTAGATGGACCTGGATAGGTTGCACCAAATTGAATACGCGTTAAATAATATGGGGCCCTGATCCCAGCCCGGAAACATATCCAACTCGCTCCCCTCTATCGGGAGTCTGTGCTAGCACCGTCGCACTCAAGTAGCAAGCGAGGGCGACCGATGAGTCCTTGCACTCTGAGAAAGACAGCTTGGTGGGCGCGCCGTGAACGAGCACCGGGTCGACGAGACACGAGGGAGACGACCAACGAGTGATCGGGCTCGGCAAAGATGACAGTAGCGGCGATGGCGAACGAGCGATAGGGCTCGAAAGACACGGCGGAGGTGGTAAGCTAGCCGTGCAGCTCAATTAGAGGTGACGGTCGAGCGGACATGCTTGAAAAGAGTACTGGGAGTTGACCAGCGAGCTCTCGTCGAACGGGCACAGTGGGGGTGGCCAACGACGACGGTGGGGGACCAAGATCGGGAGCAAAAAGAGGCGGCGGCAAGGAGCCCAAATTCGGAACCCCGCGCGTCTCGTTCTCGAATCTCGATGGGCAATGTTCAGTCGGGCTCGACCCTCGCACGGACCACTGGCGCCCTCGATGCTTTCGTAGCCGACCTTACCCCCGACATCGTATATGAGAAGAGGTCCGTCGCCGTCGCGCGCGTCGACCATGACTTATTCCCTACAGCATCGGGCAGGCGCGCTTCCTCAAGACCGTCAAGTGTCGGCATCGCAACGGTCCCCTTGTCGTCAAGATTTTCATCAAGCACGACCCCGCCATCTCTCTTAGAGCCTACCACAGAAAGCAAAAAAGTGCGCGTCCCGTGTTGTACCATGCTTCTGCTGACCACCCTGTAGTCGACAGAGATGCTCTCCAGGACATCCCAAACGTGTACACCTACCAAGCCTTCGTGGAGACGGACAAGGCCGGCTTTCTTATACGACAGTGGATAGCCAGCAACCTCTACGATCGCATCAGGTATGTTTCCCTGATTCATCCCCGTGGCACACGACACACCGTCCTCGCAGCACGCGTCCCTTTCTCTCCATCATCGAAAAGAAATGGATCGCCTACCAGCTCATCACCGCTCTCTCTTCTGCACATCTCCAGAACACGCCCCACGGCGACATCAAGTCTACCAACATCCTCGTCACATCCTCGAACTGGATTTACCTCACCGACTTTGCGCCTTACAAACCGACCCGCCTTCCCCTCGACGACCCCTCCGACTTTTCCTTTTTCTACGATACAAGCGGACGACGGACCTGCTACCTCGCGCCAGAGCGCTTTTACAAGGCTGAAAAGGTAACCAGGTCGATCGAGGAGCCCGATCCCAACGATCGCGTCACAGAGGCCATGGACGTGTTCAGCGCTGGCTGCGTTA
>JBBPLT010000867.1:0-11806 GCA_038089955.1 Strobilomyces dryophilus | reverse complement strand
ACATACCAGTGTTTCGGGTATCACAGAAGAGAAGCATAAGAAGCAAGCCAGTGCTTCTGTGAGATGGAAGAAGGTGGCGCAGCCTACCAGGCATAGGGGTAGAAGCTGCCAGGCTTCCATAGATAAGGGTCTAGAAGGGCACTGCCCTGATAGATAGGAAAGAGGGTGGTGACATCATGGACAGAGGGCAAGGCTGTGGCCGTTGACCATGAGTTGTTGGAAGTCTAGATTGAGGTCTAGCCTCTTCTAAGGGGAGGGTGTGGCGGCACTGCCAGCACTTCTAAGGGGAATCTGTCATCCAGGCTCCAGGGAAGTGTGGAACGAGTGACAACAGTCTAGGGTCAGGAGATAGAGGCACTGCCTCCATCTAATCAAGGAGATAGCTGTGGCACTGCCACAGATAAGATAGTGGAGTGGATGGCACAGCCACCGATAGAGATAAGATAAGGTGAGGCACAGCCACACTGTGATAAGATAAGATAAGAATGCGCAGCATTCTTGAGGAAAAAGATCAAGGCCCGTGCTTGACCAAGGACTTGATAAGCTGATCTTGCAGCCAGATCTTGTCCGATAAGGGTGATCTACGCTCTGATACACTCTCAGAGCTTGCTGTTACAACCCGAGCATAACAAAAACCCACTGAACTCCACCTGAACAAACCCCCTCTGTTCGACGGAACCGCCTTGAAGTTCGACGACTGGCTTACTGCCGTCGAAGTCTACCTCTCGACCAACAAAACCATCTACTCAGATGTGCATAGACAAATCTTCTTCACCCTCTTGTATATGACAGAGGGATCCACCCTCGTATGGGCATGAACCTTCACCCAGACCCACAAGGACCCCGTTAACAAAGGGAAATACAACTTCGGAAAATACGAAGACTTCCTCACTGCCCTAGAAAAACACTTCCGCAAGGATACGTGAATCAGCGACACCATCCACTGGCTCGCTACCACCTGGATGAAGTACGATCCCAAGACCAAAGACTACTCCCCCACGCTCCTAGAGTACAACGCCCTCTTCACTAACTACACCTCCCTCACCGAGCTCAAAGATGAGAACGTCCTCTGCAGCTACTACTCCCTCGGCATTCCCGAGCCTCTCCTGATCAAGATCACCAGCCTCGAGAAAAACCCCACCACTATCAAAGAGCTGATGGAAAAGGTGCAAGCCTTCCAGACGCAGTATGAACGAGGCCAGCAGATCCTTCAGATGTGGCGAAGAGATGCCTGCCCCATCTACCAGAACTTCACCAGTTCCTCGAAGAAGGAGAGAGATCCCGACGCCATGGATGTCAATGCAATCCACATCTACAAGCTTACCCCCGAAGAACGAGCCCGTTGCATCAAAAACAGGCTCTGCTTCCATTGCCGCCAAAAGGGACATCTCTCTACCATGTGCCCTACCTTCTCTGAGAAAACCACCTCCCCCCAAAGTCCAAAGTCCAAAAAGCCAAGAAGGAGGTGATCCCCAGGTTGGAGGAAGTAGACGATGACAATGAAGAAGAGAAGGTAGCCCGTGTCTCCTTCTCCCTCACCAACTTGGGTTTTTGAACCGGGGACTTGCCTCAATGCCAAGATCCCCTCGAATTACGTGTGCCCCTGTGGTAGTATCCTCCTGTTCGAAATCTATGCAAATTCCCCTCCAGATTATTGAACCCTCGCACACCATGAAAGTCGTCGACACCCGAGCCCTTGTAGACAGCGGAGCAGACATCTCCTGCATCGACTGGGACTTTGTAAACAGACACAAGCTCCCAAAAACCTGCCTAGAAAACCCCATCCAAGTCCACAACGTGGACCAGACCAAGAATCAGGGAGGGCTCATTCATTTCACCACTACTCTCTTTGTCAACGTGGAAGGCCTCGCCCACAAGGTGACCTTCCACATCATGAACTGTGGAAGCGAAAACGTCATCCTCGGACTCCCTTGGCTCCGCTATGCCAACCCATCCATCGACTGGACCAAACAAACCTTGTCCATTCCTGAGTCCACTGACCAATTGAAAGACCTCTATATGCTCCATTCCTCAGACATCAAACAACATAACGCTGTCCTTTGTCAACCCGTCCAGGTCACCCCTCTGAAACAAGTCCATGTCAATATCCTCACGCACCAGCAACTCCTTGACTATCTCAACTATGAAACTGAGGAGAAATATATCCAATACTCTCTCGACAACTGAACCATCAACCGGATAGTCAAATACGGCACCCGGTTCATGTCCCCCCTCGCTATATGAAAACTCACCACAGCCACTGAGCTCGCCATCGCCACCGAGAAGGTGAAACCCAAGGCAACGCTACCCCCAGAATACGCTGAATTCACCAAGGTCTTCTCCAAAGAAGCCACAGACCACCTTCCACCATCTCATCCCTACGACCATGAAATCAATCTTGATGACTCCTTCACCCCGAAGATCAGAAAAATCTACCCCCTCTCTCTGGAAGAACGACAAGCCACCGAGGACTTCCTCGACGAAAACCTGAAGGCAGGAAAGATCCGCCCATCTAATTCCCCTCAGGCCTCTCCATTCTTCTTCGTCAAAAAGAAAAATGGAAAGCTCTGCCCTTGCCAGGACTATCGCTACCTCAACGAACACACCGTCTGCGATGCCTATCCCCTTCCCTTGATCTCTGACCTCATCGATAAATTGAAGGATGCCAAGGTGTTCACCAAGTTCGACGTGCGATAGGGCTATAACAACGTCCGGATCAAAGACGGACACCAATGGAAGGCTGCCTTCATCACACACAAAGGCCTCTTCAAACCAATGGTTATGTTCTTTGGACTATCAAACTCCCCCGCCACGTTTCAGCGGTTCATGAACGACTCTTTCCGAGACATGATCGCAGAAGGATGGCTAGTCATCTACATGGACAACCTCCTCATCTTTTCCCCCGATGAACACACTCACACGGAGCATACAAAACATGTCCTCCAACGAATGGAGGAGCTTGACCTTCACCTGAAACTTGAGAAATGTACCTTCGCCACATCCGAAGTCGAATACTTTGGCCTCATCGTCAAGCTGGGCCAACTCGCCATGGACCTGGTCAAATTGGAAGGCATCTCCTCCTGGCAAACTCCCTCCCACGTAAAAGATGTTCGCTCGTTCCTCGGCTTTGCCAATTCTACAGACGATTCATTCCCAACTACTCCACTGTCGCCCGCCCCCTCCTCGACCTGACCAAGAAAGATCACCCTTGGAAGTGGTCCGACAACTGCCAAGCAGCATTTGACTCACTCAAAAATCTCTTTCTTTCCAAACCGGTCCTTCATCTCCCAGACACCTCCTGTCCTTTTGCCATTGCCACCGATGCCTCTGCCTATGCCTCTGGTGCCATCCTCCTCCAAACCGACTCTAATGGGGACTGGCACCCCTGTTCCTACCTCTCCCAGACGTTTAACACAGCTGAACGTAACTATGATGTCTTCGACCGTGAACTCCTTGCCATCATCCATGCTCTCAAAGCCTGGCGCCATTACCTCCTCGGCCCCCCTGTCCCAGTTCAGGTCTTCACTGACCATAAGAACCTCACCTAATTCCGCCAGGCCCAACACCTTAACCACAGGCAGGCCCGCTGGCTCCTTGACCTCGCCGACTTCGACTTGAAACTCATTCATGTCCCTGGACCCCTCCTCGTCGGTCCTGACTCCCTCTCCCGCCACCCGGATCTCCTCCCAAACGACAAAGATAATGTCGAGACCACTCTCCTCCCCAACTCCTTGTTCGTTTGTGTCATCGACGTTGCACTATGCAACCACATCTCTTCATCCTCTGCATCCAACCCTCTCGTCCTCCAGACCCTTCAGGCCATCCAGGACGACATTCCCCTTGTGTTCCGCTCCCACCTCTCCGACTGGCAACACCTTGACGGCGTCCTCACCTACAAAGGCCGCGTCTATGTCCCCGCCGATGATTCCCTCTGCTGCTCAATCATCACTCGCTGCCACGATCACTCGACCACCGGCCACCCTGGCTATCTGAAGACCCGTCAACTCGTTGCCATGGAATTTTGGTGGCCTGGCCTCACGTCCTTCGTCCGCTGCTACGTGGAAGGATGCGCCACCTGCCAACAGAATAAGACGAATATGCATCCTACCGTTCCCCCCATAACTCCCATCGCCTCCCACACCTCTCACCCCTTCCAACAGATCTCTTGCAATCTTATCACCGACCTCCCTGTCTCCTCCGGCTTCAACTCTCTCCTGGTCGTGGTCGACCACAACCTTACTAAGGGGGTAATTCTCTGCCCTACCACGAGGGCCATCACTGCCGAAGGGGTAGCTGCCCTCTTTTTCCACAAAGTCTTCCTTCACTTCGGCCTCTATGACAAGATCATCTCTGATCAAGGTCCCCAATCCACCTCCGCCTTCGCAAAGGAGCTTGGGAAACTCCTCCAATACAACCTTTCTCTTTCCACCGCCTATCACCCACAGACCGATGGAGAAACTGAACATGTGAACCAGGAAGTCGAAACTTATCTCCACATCTTCTGCGGCAACTCCCCCTCCACTTGGAGTGACTCCATTTCCCATGCCAAATTCATGCACAACCACTGACCCCATTCTGTCACCGGCAAATCACTGTTTTACCTCATGATGGGCTATGAACCGAAGGCACTGCCTTCTATCCTCTCTACCTCCGACCTTCCCGCCATAGAAGCTCGCCTGAAGAACCTTCTCACTGCTTGCGACGAAGCCCTTGCTGCACATGAACTGGCTCGCCAGGTCATGGCTTCTCGCTCCACCCAATGATTCACCCCCTTCTCGAAGGGAGATAAGGTGTGGTTAGAAGCCTGCAACCTGAAACGCCTTATCGCCAACCTGAAATTTGCCCCGAAGCAAGAAGGACCCTTTGTTATCACGAAGGTCCTATCCCCTATTGTCTATCAACTCCAACTCCCCAAAACATGGAAAATCCACCCCATGTTTCACGCCTCTCTCTTATCGCCCTATCGCGAAAACGACGTATACGGGTGGAACTTTCCTTCTCCACTGCCGGACCTTATAGACGGAGAAGAGGAATACGAAATTGAGAAGATAGTATGCCACCATGGACCTCTGATGGCCCGACGGTACCTGATCCGGTGGAAAGGGTACTCGGCCAAAGAAGACTCCTGGGCAACCGAATCGGACCTTGAACACGCAGTGGAGTTGCTCAACGAGTATAAAAACCTTCACTCCCTGCAATTCCCTTCTTCACCCAAAACCGTCACCTCCACCCGACGAAAAGTCAAAACCATCGCTCACATCACTATGTCCATTGGCAGCTACATCTCCCCTTCCTCCTCTGAGCATGCCTTCTTCGAGGATAACACCTCTGAAGTCCCCTCTTCCGTCACCCTAGTCGATGAACCAGAACCCATGTTGCTCGCCACTATCCCATCGGAACACTTCCCTGCTCCGCCATTCCCAATCCTTTCTGTAGACTTACCCCTCGCAGCCCATCGTCTCCGAAATGACGGACTTCATTCTTCCGGAGAAAGAGAACTCCTCCAGCAACTTCGCAACCCTCGCCTCACCATTCCCATCTCCGCACATCTCAACATGAACTTCCCCCTCTTTGCCCTGTATCGCACCTTCCTGGAGATAAAACACCTCACCCCGGTCCAGAACTGGGTCCCTACCACGGCCCAAGGAGGGATGATCATGGCCCATGCCCCAGTTGTCCACCGAGAGACCCTAGAGGCTCTCCTTGTTGCCATGCACCAGCCTGGCATGACCGAGTTTATGGAAAACGTGGACTGCTACACCCACGAAATCGCCGCACAACAACGAGCGCCACTCCCCGTGCCGCCTCCTTTTCCTTTCCCCAAGTTAATTACACGCTGTGCACCCCTCCTTTGCCGTCCCACGGGCTGGACTCCCTCGCCAACGCCTTTTCCTCCTCCTCTTCGTCCTCAGTTTCTTCCTCCCGCTCCTCCCACCGAGGTCATCCTTACTGCTCCATGCGGATCTCCACTGGGTCTTGCCCCCCTCACCCTCACTCGGCCCCTCGTCTTGCGATTTTTGATCCCCTTGTAGTAACTTCAGACATACTAAGGGGGTAATGTTACGTTTTCCTTTCTTTCTCTTTCCGCTTCGCACTCCGCCGGCGTAACCCGGTGACTTGACTTGTTTATTCTTAGCTCTTGCTTCTTTGGAGCCAATGGAACGTTCCAACACATTCCATAACCTTCCATTGTATTACTAATATGCTGACGCATCCTTTGCTGCAGATGACTCATTCTGACTTCCTCTGACTCATCTGCTTAGTCATACCTTTCCCTTTCTGTTACAGTCATACGAAAAGACGGCCCCATCCTCTCTTTTCCTCCCGTCACCAACTCCCCGACTCTCGGCCCCAACCTCTCCTTCCTTGATCTCGACGATGATCCCATGGAGACCTCTAACTCCTCTGTCTCTATCCCACCACGCGTAGCACGTAAATCACCCAAGATACCCAGGAAGGACGCCTAACAACCCTACGGGCTTCCTTACGGAACACCGTAACCGCAGTCGCTGCAACGGGCTGTACCGGACTCTTCTCGCCGCTTCTCTTCTTGTACTTCTACTGACTCCGTTTCCATCACTTCCACACGGAGTTCCAGACTTGCCATTCCATTTCCCATGATCCACTTCCTTTTATTCCTTTAGTCTCCTTTTGGCCATGGACACCCGCACCCCATCTAGTAGAACCCTCAACCCTGAAGGTTCCCACCACTTGCCTCACCAGTATATAAGTCGGGTACTTTCTCCAATGATCCCTAGCTAGTTCTTCGCATAACCAGCATAGTAATCTAGTCCACTTTCCACGCACTCCTAGCGTGAGACCATTCGAACCAGTCAACATAACAGAACCCTAGACCCTAGTCTAGCCGTCGCTACTAGGAACTCACTCTTGACGCTTCGTCTATAAGACTTCGCTCTACTTAGAGTGAGCGCTGCTAGGTTATTACGCAACCAGCGTAACAAAAGAACTAGCTCTCTTCTCTCCCTCTTCGTCACAAGAGTAGGAGACTACCCTTGGAACTTCCAGGCATACTACGACGCCTCTGGAACTATAAGGAAACGGTCTATGCATACCAGAAACGCCTCTAGACCAACGGAACCGTTCACGCCACTCGACGCCTCTAAGCCAGCCATGTCCCAATGAAACTCACCCAGACGACAGGAAGAAAGACTTCACTCTCCATCTTCCCTTGGACGACGATCTCCCCTCACCCGACCTCCCCGAAATCCTTCCCCCAAAAATGTTCCCTCGTATCGTCGACGACCACGCATAAACGTCCCAGACCCTGGCATGGAAGATGTACAGAGCACCGCTAGCTCCGGGGAACCCTCTGCCCTATACGCTTCGGCAGAAACCCTAAATCCTGAACCCCGCGACTATTCCCGGTATGGAATATCAGTCGCATATGTAGTCACTGTTGCACCAGTCGCTAGCACCGCAGGCGCAGGAACTCTAATCCCCATGGATATATCCGCTCCTGAAGAGCCGATTCGAGACCACCCCACCCCAGTAAATCCGGTCCAAGAGTACTTCAGAACGTACTCCCCACTTGACCCAGAAACCCCACAATTCCCTTCACCTCCACCTCCAGCTGAGGAACGAGGACGTCCTACCAAATGGACCTCTAGGAAAGCAACGACTACCGGAATCCCTAATGACTTTTCCGGCCGACCTGATGAAGCTCAATGGTGGAGCAACACCATGCGAGCATACTACGAAATCAACGACAAGATTTTCTCCCCACAGCAACAGGTACTAATCTTCCTCAACAAGCTCAAGGACGCCCGAGGAAGACTCTTCGCAGAACCACTGGTGGAAAAAGCCCTGGACGACGATGAAGGGAAACAACCATCTATTTCCTCCGTCATCAAAGATTTCCTCACCACCTTCTCCCCACACGACATCACGGCCGACGCCCGGATGAAACTAAAGAGACTCCGACAAAACTTACAAGACAAGGAAAACGGCTTCTCCGACTACGTCTCAAAGTTCCAGCTCTATGCCGCCAGAACTGGCATTACGGATCAAGTCACCTTAATTGACTTACTTAACGACGGGATGGACCCCGCATTAGTCACAATGATCATCGCCACGGAACACCCTCCGACCACCCTTCACGACTGGATTGACAAAGCTAGTCAATTCCACGCACAGCAGACCAGATTGGACGTATACCGAGCAGGAAGAACCGTACACCCCTTCCTCCCTAAAGCACCAGCATACCAAGAACAAGATCCAGACGCCATGAATGTAGATACTATCAAAATCCCCATTCGAGAAGAAACCGAACAACCACGAAGAAAAGGGACCACCATAGGAATCAACGCTGTGCGTCTCTCAAACATCGAAAGGGCTCGGCACTTCCAAGAAAACCTCTGTTTTATCTGCCACGCAAAAGGCTGTTCTACTAGAAACCACCCTCGGCAAGAACCACCTTCCGAAAAGTCTTCTAAAGCAGCAAACCGACGAAAAGAACCAATGGCCCCGAAAGTCACCCTCACTCCTGTATTCATATCAGATAAAAAGGCAACATCATTGAGAATTCCAGTATCCTTCTCCGCCTTCCCGAACAAGCAGGTCATAAACGCCAAAGCCCTAATAGACTGCGGTGCCTTGGCAAACCTCATCGACCGAGATCTAGTAGAAACCTACCACCTCAAAAAAGAACGCCTCCCACGGCCCCTCGTAGCCCAGAACGTAGATGGAACCACCAATCAAGGAGGAATGGCGCGACACAAAGTTCGGGTAACTCTGCGAATCGGAGGCGATGAGGAAGATAGAGATTTCACAGTGATAAGCTGTGGAAAAGAAGAAATGATCCTAGGACTCCCCTGGTTGAAGGAACGCAACCCATCCATCGACTGGTCTAACGGGAAAGTCACTCTCCATAACTTAAACCCAAAACCTTACCGAAAAGACGACGAAGAAGCCGGTGAGCAACGATACCTCATCCGCTACCTAGGAAAAGCACCAGACTCCTTTATCACCAACGAATTGCGAGAAAAGGAATCTCTCTCCCCCCTAGAACGCGCGATATGGATACGCAAAACCACACTATCCACAGAGCTGGCCATGACGGTCAAAAAAGACAACATAAAACTCCCATCACAATACGCGGATTTCGCAGAAATCTTCGGAGAACCCAAGGACGGAGAACTTCCCCCCCACAGACCCTTCGACCACGCAATCGACTTAAACAAGGACTTCGTCCCAAAGATCGCTAAGATCTACCCTCTTAACCCCCTAGAGAGAAAGGCGTGCAAGGACTTTGTTGAGGAACACCTCAAATCGGGCAAAATTGTGCCATCCAAATCCCCCCAAGCATCCCCTTTCTTCTTTGTCCCGAAGAAAGATGGAGGACTTCGTCCTTGTCAAGATTACCGCTACCTAAACTCTCACACTGTGAAGAACGCTTATCCCCTCCCCCTCATCTCCGACCTTGTCGATAAACTCCAAGGATCCACTCTCTTCACCAAGTTCGACGTTTGATGGGGATATAACAACGTTCGGATCAAAAAGGAAGACCAATGGAAGGCAGCGTTCATCACCCCAGAAGGACTTTTCGAACCAACGGTTATGTTCTTCGGCATGTGCAACTCTCCCCCAACATTCCAAGCCTTCATGAACCACATCTTCAGGGACTATCTGGCCGAAGGCTGGCTGATCATCTACATGGATGACCTAATGGTCCATACTGATGACGACCTCGAACGACATCGCAAACTCGTTCGAAAGGTTCTCAAACGATTCCAGGAACACGGACTGTTCCTTAAACTCTCGAAATGTCAGTTCGAGCAACGAAAGGTGGAATTCCTGGGCATGATTGTTTCCGCCAACGAGATCTCAATGGATCCAATAAAGCTCTCGGCCATCAAGGATTGGAAAACCCCCACCACCGTCAAGGCAGTACGATCCTTCTTGGGCTTTTGTAACTTCTATCGCCACTTCATCCCAAACTTCTCGGCGATCGTCAACCCCTTGAACGACCTTACCCACAAAGGAAAGACATGGGAATGGACTACCGAATGCGAAACGGCCTTCCGCACTCTCCAAAAGGTGTTTCTTTCCCGACCGGTATTAAAAATGCCGGATATTACGCAGCCATTCTCCATCATGACAGACGCTTCCCTCACCGCAGCTGGCAGAATTCTTCTCCAAGCCGATACCAATGGAGATCTTCACCCTTGTGCCTACTTCTCGGCGACCTTCGCTCCGGCTGAGCGAAATTACGACATTTATGACCGAGAACTCCTAGCGGTCATCAAGGCACTCGAAGCTTGGGCTCATTACCTTAAAGGAACAGGACGAGTGGTCACCGTCTTCACCGACCACAAGAACCTTACATATTTCCGCGCCCCTCACAAACTCTCCCGACGACAGGCGCGCTGGATGATGTTCCTCCAAGACTTCGACCTTCTTTTCGTCCACATCCCAGGCTCCAAAATGGCCCCGGCTGACGCTCTTTCTCGCAAAGATGACGTGGACACTGGGGACGACAACTCCAATGTCATGCTTCTCCCCGATCAGCTGTTTGTGCACGCTCTTGACACCTGCATAGTCGAGCGCATCAAGGAAAACACAAAAACCGACCCAACTGCTCAGGACTTGGTCGGCATCCTCACCTCTGGATTTCTCCCTCTCCCCCGAACACGTAAGGAGGACTGGTTTTTCGATGGCACCAGCCTTTATTACAAGACCCGCCTCTACATTCCTCCGGAACCACGACACGACCTGGTTAAATCAATCCATGAGTCCGCTGCAGGCGGCCACAGCGGAATATTCCGCACTCTCCAGCTCCTACAACGGGACTTCTGGTGGCCCGGTATGGGCATGTTTATTCGACGATTTGTTAATGGCTGTGCCACTTGCCAGCAAAATAAGGTTAACACCCACCCGATGGTGCCGCCCCTCTCCCCCATCGCCACCGCTGCCACCCGCCCATTCCAACAACTCTCGGTTGATCTCATCACGGGCCTCCCTCTTTCCGATGGCTTTGATTCCATCATGGTCGTGGTAGACCATGGGCTTTCGAAGGGGGTAATTTTCACCCCTTGTCACAAAACTCTCGATGCAGCCGGCCTCGCTACACTCTTTTTCGAGAAAATCTTCCCTCGATTCGGCCTCCACGACCACCTCATCTCTGATCGCGGTCCACAATTTGCCTCTGCATTCGCTAGGGAACTTGCCTGACTCCTCGAATACGACGTAGCACTCTCTTCAGCTTACCACCCACAAACCGATGGAGAAACGGAACGGGCAAACCAAGAATTAGAAACCTATCTTCGGATCTTCTGCGAAGGACACCCGGAACGATGGGCATCCCTTCTTCCAATGGCGGAATTCCATCACAATTCCTCCGTCCACTCCACCCAGAAAACGCCGTTTTCCCTGATCCTCGGATATGAACCTCGAGCATACCCTCCCCTCGGCAAAACCTTCCTCCCGGCTTTGGAAACCCGATTGGAACTACTTTCCACAGCACGCACGGAGGCTATCGCGGCCCATGAACGGTCGCAACAAATCATGAAAGAACGAATCTTTCCACGACTCCCCAAATGGAAAGTTGGCGACCAGGTCTGGCTTGACAACCGGAACCTACGAATCAACTACACCTCTCGAAAACTAGCACCCCGACGGGAAGGACCGTTTGAAATCGCCCAAGTCCTTTCCCCGGTAGCATTCCGCCTTCGCCTCCCCGCCGGATGGAAGATCCATGATGTTTTCCACGCTTCCCTTCTCTCCCCATTCCGGGAAACAAATGAGCATGGCCCAAACTTCCATAACCCTCCGCCCGACCTTATCGACG
>JBBPLT010000866.1:0-11820 GCA_038089955.1 Strobilomyces dryophilus | reverse complement strand
ACTCTGCTCTAAGTTTGGTTTGATTGTTGGCAATCCAGGTAAGTTTGCACTGGTCAATAGAAGCCCAAGCATCACAAACCAGCTGTTGAAAGAGTCTGCCACATTTGAAAAGATTTGATGGCTCTATATTGATAGGCCGTGTATAAAGGCGATAGGCATACCAAAGAATCTGAGTGACTTTTTTGGAGCGTTGAGCACCATGACCAACTGCCTGAAGAGGAATATCCAAGTGCCAGCCTTCTTCACCCTGTGGAAACATTAGCACATAGTGCAGAGTAATATAAGAGGGATGTAGATTGCTGATGCGTCGCAAACCACCCTCTTTTAAACGTATGATGATATCACGATCAGCTCTCACAATCTCAGAACCATCTCCTGGAACAATAGCAGCCACTTCATCCACAGTTGGTAGATTGTATCTTCTGGCATCATTATTCTGTTGCAAGCGAAGATGTATTTGCACATGAGAGTGTTGATCTGCAGGTCTAGTTCTCATGATTTCATATGCTTGAAGATATAGAGGAGCATAAGGATGGTGCTCTTGAATAAGATGGTGAAGATCTAGTAGAATATCACCATGAAGACCAGGATTTCTCTCTAATCGTCTTTCTGTAGCTTGTTGAGGATCATAAATATAAAGCTGGGCATAAGATGGTTGAAAACCTTCAGGTGGAAGAAGAGCACCCAAAAGGTGGTGAAGTTGACCATGAATACGAAAAGAAGCAGGAGGAGCACCCTAAACAATTTAAACATCAACATATAATTCAATTAATAAAATGGCAATAAAACTAACCTGCTGAGCAGCCAAATGATCAATGTCTACACCTACAGAGGTAAAGGCCAAGGCATTGTTGTATTGACGAATATTTGCTTTAAAACCCCTTGTATCCTCAGGATCATCAAACAAAACTTGAAGATCATGTGGCCAAGCTTGTATAGGTGGCAAAACAACTTGACCTTGAAGACAGCAAGAACCAAAGCGTGCTATGTGTCTAGTTGAAGATGAAAGTTTTTCACAGTCAAAATGCAAAGCATGGCATTTAGGGCACTCTATAGTCATGGGACCCAAAGAGTGAGGAATTACAGGTTCAATATATGGTCTACCACCAGGGGGAATTCGATATGGTGGTGGTGGTGGTGGTGGTGGTGGATTGTCAATCTCAGAATCACTGGAACTTGAAGAAGAATCTGAAGAACCAGGAGTAGGATTTGGAAGAGATGCTGGTGGCAATACAGGAGATTGAAATGGTGTTTGGAGTATTGAACCAATAGAAGATGAAGGTGAGGCAAGAGGAGAGTTATGATTGGAATTATCTAGAGGTAATTGCTGCTGTTGCCTCTCTTGATCTTGCTCATGGTGCTCTGCAGATTGCTCACTATGTTCACTAAGAGCTTGAGAAAGCAAGGCTTGAGATAGCTCTTGTGCTTGCAATATTGCATTTTGCTCCTGGTGGTGCTGCTCTTGTAAAGCTTGCTGATGCAGTTGTAAATATCTCTGATGATCCAACTGGTACTGAGCCATGGCTTGCTGCTGCTGTTGCCCTAATTGCCATTGATATAGTAACTCTCTTTGAAGTTCAGCCTGCTGCTGCTGCTCCAATTGAGCTTGTAGCTGCAACTGCCTTTGAAGTTCAGCTTGCTGCTGCTCTAATTGTGCTTGCAGCTCCAGATCTCTTTGAATTTGAGCTTGCTGTTGTTGTTCCTGCAACTGTCTTTGAGCCATCAACTCCTGCTGATATAAAGCTTGCTGCCTCTGCTCTAACAGTCTCTGATGCTGTATCCTTTGCTCAAGCAATTGCTGATTGGTCTCAGATTGGAAATTGAAAACATGCTGATATGGAATAGGTGGAAGAGGCATAGGGCCAGCTGAAGGATTAACAGAGGAAGAGGAACGGTTGAATCTTCTAGCACGACGTCTTTGATGATCAGAGTGGAAGTTATTCATCAACCTTGCTGTAAAGTCTATTCTTGCACCATCCTGATGTTGAAAAGATGTTCCAGGTTGATCCTGTCCAAGATAACCTCCAAAGAGTGGCTGAAGACCTTGGGCAGACGTAGGAGCAGGAGGATAATGAAATGGAACTGGTGCTGGTGGAGATGGAGTACGTAGACGATGCATACGCTCCATGTGGATGTGTTCAATTTGATGACGTGGTATGTTAGGATATTGATTTACAGGAACAGGAGGATGGTTCTGGAGTTTTTAAATTCAATATTAAAATAATATCAAATATTATATCAAACCACTTACAATCAAAGCATCAGGCATATTTGGCATCATAGCCATAGGACGTGGCTGTCGACGGGAAGAAGGAGAGCCAAGAATACGCTGATCACGCTCAGCTTGTCGACGGGAAGACCGAGGTGATGTTGGTGGTGTAGACCTGCCATATTAAATTGTTAGACATATCACAGCAATTACAAATTTACACTTACATGGATGAAAACAAATGTTGAGAGAAAATTCAAAGAATCAAAGAGTCTTCTTCGTCGGGTCTCCAGCCAATAGCCTATCTGGACGATACCCAGCTTACGCAAAACTACTCTTTAACGCAGAGTATTACGTTTTTGACCTGCGTGTAAGACAGCAAACAGGTCGGAAGTGGAACTAACTACGCGTTGAATGTCTCTTTTTATGTAAAAAGAGTAAAAGGACAGGATAACCCCGGTGCTGAGCTATCTCGTGACGTGAGATATGACGGCATGACGTCACAGGTGATCACGTGAACCTGGGGACCAGATGTATCGAGTATCCCTCCTCGCTGGGTCGACGTCACCACAGAACCGTCCCTAGTGCACTATGGGAAACAGCAACGTTATCCTTATTTATGACGGCGGATGACCGTATGTGCAACAGTGGGATCCGAGTTGCTTTCTCGGGGACTTTATGCGCCCAACAGATTGGAAAATCCAACCAAGAGAGAACCTACCAGAGAGTCTACAAAGAAAATCAATGTATCAGCTAAAGTGATCTAAAATAAAGCAACAAAGACTTACCAAATAAAAAGAAGCACACAGGAAAATGGGAAACAGGCAAAGAAAGCCTTATCAGTGATGATCTGAGTGTCCATCAGTCTCAGTCTCTCAAAGGCTGAATAGAAGTGAAAGTAGCATTGAAAACACATGAAATATGAAGTAGTATCATGTAGAAAGGCAATGAAAAGCACTGGAAACTCACCAGAGGGGCAAAAATATGAAATATTGGCAACAGATGCCTTATCAGAGCAGAGATATGCACTAATGAGCTTGAAATGGACAATGTATGAGCATCCTAGTGGCTGACATCATCGGAACTCACATCCTCTGTGTCAAAGAGGTCACAGGAATATTTTGGCGATTTTTCGGTATTTTTTTGAGGAGTGGTGGTATGCACGCAGTGGAGGAAGAGGTGGTAGGACACGAAGGTTCACGATTATGTAATCATCCCACTGTCGCAGCGCACGCAAGTACTGAACGGAGAACAGACTGCACAGCAGCCTCCCACGTGGTTTTCCCGCACAAAAAAGGAAAACAACGTGGCATTTAGCGACGCAGCCGACGCAGCCGACACAACCGCTCGTAGCGACCCAAGCGAGGCAAGCGTCGCGTCGCCACAGGGTCTCACCTCGGCCGGTAACCTTTTAGATGACGGATCCACGGACGCTGCCTTCAGATGGGTGTGCCAGTGAGGAGAGGAATTGAACGAGGGAGGGGATGGGAGGCGGCACCGGGGAGGAATTGGGGTAGGCGCTGGTGATATTTCTCTTAGTCGTTTCCAGGGGCGGCAAATTAACTCTGGTGCTAGCTGACATATCAGCTTCTGAAGGCAGGGCCAGTGGGGTGGTGTGTCCCTCGGAGGATGGGGAAGACAGGGTTGGGGGGTTCTGTAGAAGTGGGTGCAGGGTGCCAGGGCGGCGTGGTGGTGACTCTGGCGATTGACGCAAGGTAGAGGGCCCGGATTTTATGTAGGACATCGTCAACGAGCGGGGTAAGAATGGGGCCAGCATGGGGTAAGAGAGGGTGGCAATGACGTGGCGGAAGCCTGTGGCTTTGAGGGAGTCGAGGAGGAAACCCTGGAGTTCATATAGGGGGGCATCCAAGTCCAGGTCGTTCTCACCATGTTGCTGGAGGCGAAGGCAGATGGTGGCGTATGCGTGGTATGTCCGGATGAGGAGGGCGAAAACGGGTCATTGGGTGTATGCAGGGAGTTGTTCGATTGCGAAGAGAACAGTGGGGGATTCGAGAACGGCGGCATAGAGGAGGCGGATGGTCACAAGGGGGAGAGCTATGAGGGGCAGGCAGGTGGGGATTGACATTTTTACAGAACGCATAGGCTGGGGGAGGAGGGTTTATATAGGGGAGTGCTAGCTTCCCCATCCATCTTGGTTTCCTTTCCAGCCAGAACTATTAGAAGAGTAGGGGTCAGCATATTTCCACATATGGTTGGATATCTCCGTCGGAGCAGGGAATCCGATCTGAAATTGTATTCCATTGGTGCAGAAGACACAAAGATGGGGGTGTTCCTCGTGGCAAAGCTTCCAAGCGAACAGCAAGAACAGGATGGTGACGATGGAGAGGAGTTCTAAGGTGGAAAGGGAGAAGGAAAGCAATGCCATGGTTAGCTGCGGAAAGCAGGGAAGTCGTGTGGATGTCTTCTTTTGTAGTCCTGCAGCTCTGCAGCGGCGTGCCGTAGGTTCCCTTTAGGTTCCCAAGTGTTCTCAGAAGAAGCATAGCCCTTCCAAGAGATAAGATATTGCCGCCAATTCCGAGGTCTGCGGTGGGCGAGTATCGCTTCGATTTCATATTTCTCTTCTCTAGAGATAAGATCTGGCGGAGGATTTAAGAAGTTTGGGCCATGTTCAGCGGTTTCTTTGAAGGGAGATAGGAGGGAGGCATGGAAGACGTCGTGGATCTTCCATCCCAGAGGAAGTTTTAGCCGGAATGCTACCGGGGAAAGTACCTGTGCAATTTCAAAAGGTCCTTCGTGATGCAGTGCTAATTTCTGGGAGGCGTAGTTGATGTGGAGATTCCTGTTGTCCAGCCACACTTTATCTCCGACCTTCCATCATGGAAGGCGCAGGAAGATCTGTTTCCTTATGATTTGCTGAGAGCATTTATGGGTGGCCAGAGCTTCTGATCAGGCAGAATCAAGTTCTGTGAGGCGGTTCTCTAGGGCGGGGAGGAAGGTTTTTCCTATCGGTGGGTAAGCCTGAGGTTCATATCCGAGGATCAGGGAGAACAGAGTTTTTAGGGTGGAAGAGTGGACGGAGGAATTGTGATGGAATTCCGCCATCGGAAGAAGGGAAGCCCATTGTTCTGGGTGTCCTTCACAAAAGATCTGAAGATAGGTCTCTAGTTCCTGATTGGTGCATTCAGTTTCGCCATCGGTCTGTGGGTGATAGGTGGAGGAGAGGGCAACGTTGTATTGAAGGAGGTGGGCCAGCTCTCGAGCAAATGCAGAGGCGAATTGTGGGCCTCGGTTAGAGATAAGACGATCATGTAGGCCGAAGCGGGGAAAGATTCGTTGAAAAAAGAGGTCAGCGAGGCCAGCAGCATCCAAGTTTTTGTTACATGGGGTGAAAATTACCCCCTTTGTAAGCCCATGGTCAACCACGACCATGACAGAGTCAAAGCCCCAGGAGAGAGGGAGGCTGGTGATGAGATCGACAGAGAGTTGTTGGAAGGGGCGGGTGGCGACAGAGTCGAGCGGGGAAAGAGGCAGCACAGTGGGGTGAGTATTGATTTTAGAGGCTTGGCATACGGCACAGCCCACGACAAACCAGCGCACAAAGGAAGACATTCCAGGCCACCAGAAGTCCTTTTGGAGAAGGTGAAGCATGCGAAAAATGCCGCCATGGCCGCCGGCGGGGGACTTGTGGATGGAACGGACAAGGTCCTGGCGGGGTTCTGGGGGAATGTAGAGAGGGCCTTTGAAATAGAGGTTCGTGCCATCGAAGTACCAGTCGTGGAGTTGGGAATGAGGGAGCGGGAGAAAGCCAGATTCAAGTTCCTGAACAAGGCGTTTGGCAGTGGGGTCGAGGGCGGTGTTTTCAGCAATGCGTTGTTGGACGCAGAGGTCCAATGCACAGGCAAACAAGGAGTCTGGGAGGAGGGTGACCTTGGCATTATCGTCTGAGGTATCCACGTCATCTTTGCGAGAAAGAGCATCGGCAGGGGCGAGGCGAGAGCCAGGGACATGGACAAAGAGGAGGTTGAAATCTTTGAGGAACATGGCCCAGCGAGCCTGTCGTCGGTTCAACTTGTGGGGTTGTTTGAAGTACGTAAGATTTTTGTGGTCGGTGAACACAGTGGTCCAATATGGGGTTCCCTGGAGGTAATGTCGCTGTTGCTCCAATGCTTTGATTATGGCCAGCAGTTCACGATCGTAGATGTCATAGTTGTGTTCCGCGGGTCCGAAGGTTTCGGAGAAATAGGCGCAGGGGTGGAGGTCGCCATTCTTGTCCTCTTGCATGAGGATTCCCCCAGCAGCAGTGAGGGAGGCATCGGTCATGATGGAAAAGGGTTTAGATATGTCTGGCATGGCAAGAACTGGTTCGGAGAGGAAGGCCTTTTGGAGAGTGTGAAATGCTGTTTTGCAGTCGGGGGTCCATGCCCAGACTTTTCCCTTGTGAGTGAGAGCATGAAGGGGGCGGGCGATATGGGAGAAGTTTGGTATGAAACGGTGGTAGAAGTTGCAGAATCTGATGAAGGAACGGACTTGCTTGACACAGGTGGGTGGGGACCATGCTTTGATAGCATCTAGTTTGGTCAGATCCATGGACAGAGTGTCAGCAGAAACGACCATGCCAAGGAATTCCACCTTCTGTTGTTTGAATTGGCATTTGGAAAGTTTGAGGAAGAGTCCATGTTCCTCAAGTCGTTTGAGAACCTTACGGACACGCTTGTGGTGAAGGGCAGGGTCATCGGTAGAGTGTACTAAAAGGTCATCCATGTAGATAATGAGCCATCCTTCCAAGATGTAGTCTTTGAAGATATGGTTTATGAAGGCCTGGAAGGTGGATGGCAAGTTGCACATCCCAAAGAACATGACAGTTGGTTCATAAAGGCCATCAGGGGTGATGAAGGCCGCTTTCCATTGGTCCAACGGTTTGATTCGTACATTGTTATATTCCCAACGAACGTCAAACTTAGTGAAGAGTTTCGATCCTTTTAACTTGTCCACAAGGTCCAAGATGAGTGGGAGTGGATAGGCATTTTTGACCATATGCGAATTGAGGTAGCAATAGTCTTGACAGGGACAGAACCCGCCGTCTTTCTTTGGGACGAAGAAGAAAGGAGATGCTTAGGGGGATTTTGACAGGACGATTTTGCTGCTTTTGAGATGTTCCTCGATGGACTCCTTGCATGCGTCCCATTCCCGAGGGTTCAGGGGATACACCTTGGCTACTTTTGGAATGAAGTCCTTTCCTAGGTTGATGGCATGATCAAAGGGGTGATGGGAAGGTAGTTCCCCGGGTTTTGGTTCTCCAAAGACATTGGCGAAGTCTTTATAGGGTTCTGGTAGCATTACTTCGTCTTTCTTTGCGGCCATGGCGAGTTCTGTAGAAATGGTGGTCTTTCGAATGAGGAGGCGAGCTCGTTCAATTGGAGAATGGCAGAGTCGTTGGAGCCATAGCCATTCTATTTCAGTATCGGGGGCAGTTTCAAAGAATCTCATGAGGTATCTTTGTTCGATGGCGTCAAGGTGGTCGTGTCTTTGGATATAGGGCTTGTCTGGGAGGGTAACAGTTCCAGCTGCCCAATCAATGACCGGATTGGCTTGTTGAAGCCAAGGGAGTCCGAGGATGATGTTTTCTTTTCCTCAATTGGTGATGGTAAAGTCTTTCTCCTCCTCAGTTTCTCCGATTTGTATGGTGAGGCGGGTTTTGTGGCAAACGATTCCTCCTTGGTTTACTGTTCCGTCCACATTTTGCACTACTAGGGGTTTGGCTAGGCGAATTTTCTTGAGGCAATGTTTTTCAACTAGGGCTCAGTCGATTAAGTTGCCAGAGGCTCCACAGTCAATGAGGGCATTAGTGTCGACGATTTTTGCTCCGGAGAAAGCATAAAAGGAGATGGGGATTCTCATTGAAACAGCTTTCTTACTGGATACAAATACAGGAGCAATGGAAATGGTGGGGGGCGACAACGTCGATCCGTTTCCCCCCTTTAAAAACCCTCCTTAGGAGCGGTTTCAGTGACCCTTACTTCCAGGGTTTCTTTGTCCGGTTCTTTGGTTTCTTCTTTGTCATCAGGGGAGGTGGCTTCATTGTCCTCATAGCACGCCTTGAGGACCTTGAGTACGTCCTGGTGAGAGATGCCTTTCTTTTTCCCCATGGAGGCAATATATTTCTCCACCTCACTTTGCTTGGCATCCTGAGTAAAGATGGTGGAGGAGGTTGGTGTAGACTTAGGGCGGGGGTTTCGACTATCCTGTCATCCCTTTCCCTTCCCTTGGCGGGGATGATTCCTCATGGAACATCCTTTCTTATGGCAAACGAAACAGAGGTTGTCGCAGATGTGTCAGGCTTGTTCGACAGGGGTTAAGTGAGTGGAGTCAACATCCATGGTGTAGGGGTCTCGTTTCAGGGTTTTTCTGGGGAGAAGGTGACCGACCATTCTTTCTTTCTTGTACCATTCCAGCCTGGACTTCTGGGCGTGGAATTGGCTGGCCTTGGCGATCCAGTCACTGAGGGTCATAGGCGGAGTTTCCATGGAGATGATCATTCCGATGATGTCGGGGTCTAATCCTTCATTGAACTGATCGATGAGGGTGACCGGATCCGTGATCTTGGATTTTGCGGCATTGTAGGAGCTCAGAGCTCCCTAGGTTCGTAGACCCCCAATCTCCCATTTCACAGGTGTTAGGAAGATCGTCAAGAGTCCCTCGCATCCCTGTGTCCTCCCGAGCGTATCCGGATCTCTTAGTAAGTACCCGCATGTATCCACACCTATCTGCACCTATCCACAATCACCCGCATGTGTCCACATGTATCTGCCGCGTCCGGTGCGGCACTGGACTCTACTTAATAGTTCGTTCTTCTTGTTTCTCACTCGGTCTTATCTCAGTGGTCACATTTAACCTTTTCTTTGCTTATCTCTGTTGTTCTCAGGCATCTCAGTTGCCGATTACTTTAGGTTTCGATTCATTGCTACCTTGTTACTTAGATTACCTCATGATCTGCCCATAGGAACTCAGTTGCGGGAGCCAATCCCCAACTATAAAATCTTGTCCTGGGACTTAGAATAGCATCTATCTATCTATCTTCTGTCTCGCATCTCAGACCTGATTGTTACAGTTACTTGAGAAGATGGCCCCATCCTTTCTTTTCCGCCTGTCACCAACTCCCAAACCCCCATCCCCGACCTCTCCTTTCTTACCCTCGACGATGACCCCATGGAGACCTCTAGCTCCTCCGTCCCAACCCCGCCACGCCTGGCACGCAAGGCAGCCAAGATACCCAGGAAGGACACCTAGTAACCCTACGGCCTTCCATACGGAACACTGCAACCGCAGTCACCGCAGCAGGCTGCACCGGACTCTTCTCTTCGCCTCGCTTCTTGTACTGACTCCATCTCCATCACCTCCACACAGAGTTCCAGATAAACCATTCCATTTCCCATGATCCGCTTCCTTTGATCCTTTTGTCTCCTTTTGGTCACGGACACCCGCACCCCATCTAGTAGAACTCTCAACCCTGACGGTTCCCACACCCTTGCCTCACCAGTATATAAGTCGGGTACTTTCTCCCATGTTCCCTAGCTAGTTCTACGCCTACCAAGCCTAGTAATCTAGTCCACCTTCCCACGCACCCCTCACGTGAGACCATTCGATCCAGCTGATGCTATCGAACCCTTGACCCTAGCCTTCGTTATAAGGTTATTAGGGAGAACCCCTCTTCGCCTCGGTCCGCAGAACGTACCTTGGCTTCGTCTATAAGACTTCGCTCTACTTCGAGTGAGCGCTGCTAGGTTACTACGCACTCAGCATAACACTGATTCCCTTCGTCCCCATCATTTTGCCTTTGTCCTCTTTGTCCTTGTCATTCCCCTTGTCCACCCAATAGTTATCCACTCCCAGACTGGTCGCCACAGACTGCCGGACACTCGTATCCGCCGCCGTATCCACGTTATCGTCGCCCGGATCACTTTGTTTTCTCGCTGGACTCTGCTGGTTCCTTCTGTTAGGTGCTACATAGGTCTAGCTACCCCTTCTCTGCCTTGTTTCCCGCTTTGAACCCCTTGGGACAAGTTATACTCACCCGATTCTTCTACCTAGGTAGAGACACCCCCATTTTATTTTTTTTCTTTCAACTGGAGCCCACCGTGAGGGGTTCTAGTGGGTTTCCGAGAAGGTCGCTTCGACCCACACCACAGCGCCTCGAACTCGAGGATCTTCTTGCTGACTTCTGCCGACTTAACATCTCCGCAGATTCGAATTTCTTCATGCCGGTAACCCCAGAGCGCACTGCACATTTATCCAGAGAATCGTTCAGCTCGCATCTCACAGATTCTCCCTTCATACCAGGAGCCTTTGGACACTCCACCCCCTGTCATCGCTCACCGGTTCCGTCCATCCGTTCACCAAGTTCCCCGCATTCTTCTCCGCTTACCCCTCTCCCTTCGTCATTGTCCGCTTTACCTTCTCCATCGTCTGCAGTACCTTCCAGCTCCATTTCTCCCTCTTTGTCTCATCTTTTGGACGAATCCAAATATCCGCTCGTATCCAATACAAATCCTCCTTCACCTCTATTCAGCGGCTACTTGTTTCCATCGTCTGCCCCTTCACCGCTATTAACCGCTAATCCGCTTCCTCCAATGGCCCAACAAAACGTCCAGATGCCCATCTGCGGCAGCCCCAACGCTCCCAAATTCGACGGAAAGACCCCGTCAGAACTTCCCCGTGTTCTCAAAGATGTTGACCTCTTAGGTACCCAAGCTGGAATCACTCCGGAAGAGAAAATCCAAGCTGCTATCCGTTATGCTGTCTTAAGCGAGGCTGAGGTATGGGAAACCCTTCCCGAATCCGCCACGAACCCAGGTAATTGGAACGCTTTCGTTACTGCAGTAAAAGAACTGTATCCCGGTTGTGAAGGTACTGACTGGTATTGTTGCGCTGACCTTCAGTATCTCGTACAGGATTACCATAACTCTCAAGTGCGTACCCATGACAAGATGGGCAAGTATATGAGGGTGTTCCACAAGATCGCGGTTCCCCTGGTGACTAACAATAAACTCTCGGCTCCGGAGCACAACCTACTATACCTTCATGGGTTCCCCCCTGCTCTCCAACAGCAAATCCAGGATCGTCTTCTTGTCATCAAACATGACATCCACCCGGACGACCCTTACGACATGAACGATGTAACCGCTGCTGCCACTTTTCTGCTCTCTGGTTCCGCCTTTCGCGCAACCATCCAACCTATGATTCCCGTTGCGGCACTGTACCAACCTCAACCCCAACAGCCGCGTCACAACCTGCAACCGAATATACCTGTTCCGTCATTCAATCTGGCCCCTGCTGTGAAAACAGAGGCCAATCAAAATACTCGTATTGACCCCTGCTGCCGCTTCTGCACTGGACAAGGACATTTCGCGCGCACATGTTCCATTTGCCTTGGTTAGGAGGGGGGAGCGAACAACTGCGAGCGAAGCGAGCAGTTGTGAGTGACCTGAGTCAAGGAAGTAGGTGATAGTGGGGATTCCTTTCGGTAATCCACACGGCCTATTTCGTCATTTTGACTCATCAGACCTACTTTCGGTAGAATAACGCGCAGATCTCACGTACCTTTATACGGGACGGAGCAGCGCACGGACCAAGATTAGTAATATCGTACGATA
>JBBPLT010000865.1:0-11835 GCA_038089955.1 Strobilomyces dryophilus | reverse complement strand
GTCCATTTCTGCAACACCCAGGGCCGGTGGACTACAAAAACCGGTCGACCGACGCTTTTTCCCGCGGTCCGGACCATACGTCGGTCCTCTACAGACGATCTCGGTCTACTTACCTTTTGCCCGGACCAGTCTATTTAGACTTTTCGTACCTTACTTACAAAGCCCGGCGCATCCCGACCCCTTTTTAAGCCAGTTTCGAGTATTTACACATGTATCTAGCTTCTACCTACCTTCCTACTACTTGCCAATCACCCAGCTAGCTCCTCTCTATCGTCTGAGAGCCCTTTCCTACCTCACCGACACCTCACTGACCTCTCCTCACTTGACCAACCAACCGGTCTATTCAAACTCCGGTTTCCCACGCCCTCAGACCAAGCATCGGTCCATCCCCAAGCCTCCAGGACTTCAGCAAACACCTCAGGCCCCCTTTTGGGTCGAGCCTATCGCGCCCAAGACCCACTCATACGACTCCTGGGTGTCCCCTCACCCAGGTTTTGTGTTTTACACTGCCCCAGACAGGTCTGAATTTGCTTCAGTAGAGCAAATCTACAAGGAGGGTAATGTTACAGTCACATGAGAGGACAGCCCCATCCTTTCTTTTCCTCCCGTCCCCAACTCCCCCACTCTCATTCCCGACACCTCCGGCGATGACCCTATGGAGCCCTCCAACTCCTCCACACCTGCCCTGCCATGCCTGGTGTGTAGATTACCCAAGATACCCAAGAAGGACGCTTAGAAACTGTTTACCCTTCAATAACACAGCAACCGTAGCCAGACTGCACTGGACCCTCTCTTCTTGTACTTCTGCTGCCTCCATTTCCATCACTTCCACACAGAGTCCTGGACATGCCATTCCATTTCCCATGATCTGCTTCCTTGATCCTTTTGTCTCCTTTTGGCCACAGACACCCACACTCCATCTAGTAGAACCCTTAACCCTGAAGGTTCCCACCCCTTGCCTCACCAGTATATATAGTCAGGTATTTCCTCCCATGTTCCCTAGCTAGTTCTCCACATAACCTGCATAGTAATCTAGTCTCTCTTCCACGCATTCCTATACGCGTGAGACCATTCGATCCAGCCATTGCTATCGAACTCTTGACCCCAAGTCCAAGACTTATTACCAAGACTCACTCTCACTGCTTCATCTATAAGACTTCGCTCAGCTTCAAGTGAGCGCTGCTAGGTTATTATGCAACCAGCATAACATTGAGGGATACAAAAGCGGCGAGGTACTGGTGATGGAACAATGGGAGGATGAGATGTTCTTAGTGGAGAAGATGCAGGACCAGGAGATGGTGCGAGCGACGACAGCAAGCTGGGAGTAACTGAAGCGAAGACTGATGGTCCAAGAGCTGAGTGATAGTCTTCTTCAGTCTTGTCTAAGAGGTCTGCTACAGGTGAAGTGGGCAAGGATGAGGTAGAAGCAGTGTATACGGTGAGCAGTGAGAGTGAAGCAGAAATTTGGGAGGTGGGGTTCGATCTTTGGGGCGTAGACTCTATAAATGCTCCAGGAAACAAGGGGCCAAAGCTCGGTTGTTTGGTTAAATTTTCATCAGGAGAACTAGAGCTCAGAGTCTGGGCTCTAGGGCTGAAAAAAGGGTTAGGAAGCTGCAGGTTGGATAAAGGTGGCGACAGCAAAGGAAAACAGAGCGTTCCAGGCCAATCGGCACTGCTAGAGAAGGTATCAGTAAAACTGGCCATCGGGGGGCTGAGTTCAAGGTCGGCTAGATCAGGGAGGTCAGGAAGGTTATGCCATGTGTTGTCAGGGGAGACCAAATGGAGAACAGAAGATTTGGTGTCAATTTGCAAAAGCCAGAATTGGTCAAGTAGAATTTGAAACTCTTCAAACTCTAATTGTCAGGTGTTAGGCCGAAGACTTCATCTGGAATCCCGTTGTAAATCCCTCACGGTGGGCTCCAGTTGTAAAGATCCTAGTGACTGCTGGGTGGGCTAGGAGTCAGTCCAGCAAGTTCAGTGGTCAGAAGGGTAAGGGGGATGTGATAGGTCTGTCCCAAAGGGACTCTAGAAGAGGGAGAAAAGCAGAAAAGAAGTCCAAGGCACTTTGCCCGAAGGTCTGAGGCCGACCGACACTGTCATGTGATGGACCGAGGCGAAAGACCAATAGGCCGAAGGGGCTGAGTGAAAGACTGAAGGTGCAGGTGAAGGACTGAAGCTTTGTTTGAGTGACAGACCAAGAATGGAGACAAGGGACCAAGATTTGGTCCTTTGAACGATGTGAGGCCAAGTGAAAACAAAGGTCATAAGTGGAAGACATTAAGACTGGTGGTTCAGTCCCGAAGCAAAGAGTGATAGGAGAATGAGATGGTCAATGGACGACGACAATGGGCGATGGTCGATGGTCAATGAGCAACAGATGGTATGTCACAACAATGATGGTGAGCCAAATGGGAGCTGGTATTCTCTAGTCTGAATACAGTACTTTATGGACCGGAGATACCAAAAGGTAAAATAAATGACAGGTTTGAGAGGACGTAAGGTAACTATGCTAAAAGGAGAATGTCGGTTATAAGGGCAGTATCATTGGAAATGGACAGAACAGAAGTCTAAAGGGTCGGAGATCCAACGGAAGGCATGAGCAAGAAAGGATATATGAGTTAGAACGAGTCACCGAAGCTCGAGCAAAGCCAACCGAGCGAGACTAAAGGGGCTAAGGCGTCGGTCTTGTCAGTCCTTCAGTCGGTCTTTGTTGGTCTTTGTCGGCATGCGCTGGTCTATGTCTAGAGAGTCTCGGGGCAGAGTAGAAAGGCTCGGGGGGAGTTAGGTAGACGTGTTTTTGGGTGGGGGAAGTAGGAATGTAACCGTAGAGGCATACTGATCTCTACAGCGATCCGGACCATACATCAGTCTTGCTAGGGAAATGAAAGCCAAACTCCCAGACGGATTTTCCGGGGAACCACAAGACACCTGCTGGTGGAGCAACGCCATGAAAGTGTACTTCCTGATCAACCAGAACGTCCATACCCCTGAACAACAACAGCTCATCTTCCTTAACATGATGAATAAGGGATGAGGAAGATTTTACGCAGAGCCACTCCTGGAGAAACTCCTCGACCCTACCATCAATGAAGAACATAAGCCTATGCTGGGAAAAATCATCCAAGACTTCTTAAAGACTTTTACCCCCCACAACGAACACGCCGCAGCCAGGGGAAAGCTTGCCCATCTTTTCCAGAATCTCTGAGATAAAGAAAACGGTTTCTCGGACTACATAACAAAATTCCAACTCTACACAGCAAAATTGAAAATCACCAACCCAGTAACCCTTATCAACTGCTTTAACAAAGGACTCGACCCTGAGATCACCGGGATGATTATATCTATGGAAAATCCACCAACCACCATAGAAGGATGGATTGAGAAGGCTAGCCAATTCCCCACGTAGAAAACCCGGCTAGAATGGTATAAGAAAGGAAGAACCGTGGGACATCTCCTTCCCCGTGACAATCGACAAGACCCAAATGCTATGGACATCGATGCCATCAGACTTTCCCCTGTAGAAAAAACTCAACATCTCCATGATAACCTCTGCTTCATCTGTCATAAGAAAGGATGCTCCACATGAAATTATTCCCGACAGCCGAGGATGGAATGGTCGAAGAAACCACCCTCCTGAAACTCCCCAGTAACCTTCAAAACCATAAAAAAGAAGGAAACTATGGAAGTAGGAGACTACATCACTTTGATGGGAAAGAAGAAGGGAATATCCCAACAAGACATCTTGAAGGTACTAAAAGCCTGTTACAAAGAAGAAGAGGAACTCTTGGCAGACGAAGAAGCACCTAAGGATGAGACCCTAGAGATCCATGTAGCACAAACTACCGAGGAAGAGGGTTTTTAAAAGGGGGATGTGAGTTGATGTCATTTCCCCCT
Organism: Strobilomyces dryophilus; assembly: GCA_038089955.1. Lineage (NCBI taxonomy): Eukaryota > Fungi > Basidiomycota > Agaricomycetes > Boletales > Boletaceae > Strobilomyces > Strobilomyces dryophilus. The sequence goes on along the minus strand of JBBPLT010000865.1, from coordinate 7,941 downwards.
ACTGCCACTATAGCTCCTGTACTTGTATCCAATAATAAGGCCACATCAATGAAAATTCCCATCTCCTTCTACGCCTTTCCTGGAGCATAAATCATCGACACCAACGCCCTAATTGACTGTGGAGCCTTGGGCAATCTTATCGACCGAGCATTAGTTGAACAATATCGACTAAAAAAAGAACGACTCGTAAAACTGGTTGTCGCCCAAAATGTGGACAGTACCATCAACAAAGGAGGGCTGACTCAACACAAAGTCCATCTCACTATATGTATTGGAGAATGAGAAGAGACACGAGACTTCACGGTCCTAGACTGCGGAAAGGAAAACATAATCCTAGGTCTTCCATGGCTCAGGGAAAGTAACCCCTCTATCGATTGAGCATCAGGGATGGTAGTGCTCCCTAACAAACCCCATGTCCTCCGACACGACCATCCCAAAGCTCTGAAGCAACGATATCTCCTTCGCTACCTGGACGCCTCCTCAAATTCCAGGATAGAACGACTCTGGGCAAAGCGACTGCGACTTACCACCGTCGAAAAGGAGGAGCTCCATATTAGGAAAACCACTATCTCCACGGAAATAGCCATGGCTAATCGCAAGAATGACATCCCCCTACTGGATCATTATAAAGATTTTGCCAAGGTATTTGAAGAACCAAACGATGGAGACCTTTCCCCACATAGATCCTTTGACCACTCCTGATACAACCCTAAGACCTAAAGTCCTTGAGTTACCACTTGTTAACCAAAGCTCTTTGGAGGGGAGAGAGTTGGCATCTAGGCTGGGGCCTTAGAGAGGAGGATACCCAAGTGAACTAGACTGGGGATGCCAGTCGTCATCTGCTGGGTTTATATATTCATGGGCACATAGGATTACATAACACGTTTCATCTATAAGAGTCCATGCCCTACGCCCTGGGTGTAGGAGTGTGGCTGAAACGTGTATCAAGGGGGTGAAACATGTATAATCAGGAATGAAAGAAGAGAAGCATACCACAGCCATGTGGCGGTGGGAGAATGGAAGGGAAGCATGGGTAATGGAAGAGAAGCATACACAGCACTGGGCTGTGTCAAGGGTGCGTCAAGCATGGGTGAATGATGAAGGTGAAACGAGTGACAGTGGTGCAGAGATCAGAGGGCAAGGCTGAGGCCGTTGATCCTGATGATAAGATAAAGAGATTAGATAAGATAAGAGAGAAAAGAAAAAGTCGTTAAGTCTGTTAGGGGTAAACATGGGGCAGCGACTGTAACACTACCCCCTTCCTAAAGATCGACTTCCAGGCGATCAAAGGGAGTTTGAGCATGAGAGAACTCCGTCAAGGAGTCCGGCTGCTTGGAAAAGAGGAAGAGGAATTCAGGGCTGATGGAGAGAGCATGAGGGGCCGCAGGGTGAGAAAGGTGAAAGGCAGTCACCACGTCCTTGGCGTGGGAAAGATGCTTCCGGGGCTCCCAGGTACGATCTGTATTGTCATACCCTTTCCAATGCACCAAATATTCCAAACGTTGATTTTTGTAACAGGAGTCGACGACGTAGTCAACTTCCCATTCATTATTGCGGTCTTCAGTGACAGTGACCAGTCTGGGCTGGGTAACTGGTTGACCTTCCAGATGTTCCCGGTAAGGCTTAATGCGGGACATGTTGACCACAGGGTGAATGCGAATTGAGCGCAGAAGGTGCAATTCAACTGCATTGGGTCCAACCAATCGGGTGATCTTGTACGGGCCAAGCCATCGCTCGGATAGCTTGCGAGAAGCTCAGGTGAGCCGAAGATTCTCCATGGACAACCAAACCTGTTGGCCAACCAAGTAAGGTGGGGGATCGGACCTGTGCCAATCTGCATTATGTTTCATGCGGTCCTGAGCTGCTTTTAGGTTGGCTTTTACCTGATCTAAGGTAGCCATGATATCCAAGGAGAATTGTTGCACTGCTGGAGCAGCAAGATCCTCGATACCAGGGGGTGTTTTCATGGGTTCAATTCCCATACGAGGGAGGTATGTCCTCATAACTTCGAACGGAGTCTTCTTCATCGAAGCGCTTTGTTTATTGTTTATAGAGAACTGGGCGATGGCAAGCCAGTTGGCCCATTGATATTGTTTTTCGAAGCAGAAGATCCTCAGGAACTTTCCTACTTCTCGATTTACTACCTCCGTCTGGCCATCTGTCTAAGGGTGGAAGGAGGTGCTTAGTTTAGTGTTTATGCCGAGGACCTTATTGATTTCCTGCATTACTTGTGCAGTAAATTGGGGCCCGCGGTCGGTGGTTATAGAGCGTGGAATTCCATGTAGCTTCCACACGTGGTTCATGAATAGATAAGCGGTGTCAAGAGCCAAGCACTGCTTGGTGCAAGGGATGAGTTCTACCTCTTTGGAGAACCGATCCATGACTGTCAAGATCGCGTCTGATCCATGGGAGAGTGGCAGATCTGTAATGAAATCTGCAGAGATGTCCTGCCAGGGTCCATCGGGGATAGGCAAGGGTTGCAGCAGGCTGGCTGGCGCCTGTGTCTGACCCTTGAAACGTTGACATGCGTCACATCGAGCGATGTAGTCCTTGATCTGTGTGGCCATTCCAGGCCAGAAGTAGTTGCGAGCGACCAGCTCGAGCGTCTTTTCATAGCCAGGGTGTCCGGCGGTGGGGGTGTCATGGTGCTTCTGGAGGACTTCCATCTGGAGCAGAACTTCTTCTGGTATGTACAAGTACCGTCTATCCATATATAGCAGGCCATCTCGTTCTTCTGAGATAGCGTGCTTTCTTGCCAATTCCTGAATTTTCCATTCTGGGAGTCGGCAGGTTGCTGAAAATATTTTTGTTTTTATATGATCCCCATCATCCGTGATACGGACTGTGCCGATGCTGTCTGGGGAGATAACGACAACTCCTTTATTATCGTCATCGATGCCTTGTGTGTGATCAACACAGCGGAAGAGCACGTCTGCACGGGTCATCGTGGAGCTGGGCTTGTGGCACCACAGGGCATTAAAGCAAGATAAATATTGGGCCCATCGGGCTTGTCATCAATTGAGATCCTGTCTCGTCATGAACCATTGGAGGTTCGCATGGTCATTCCATATCTCGAACTGGTGTCTAGCACCTTCGAGGTAATGTCTCCATTGTTCCAGGGAGCGGATGACGCTTAGCAGCTCCTTGTCGGCGACCAGGTAGTTTCGTTCTTCGGGCAACATAGAATAGCTGGAATAGGCGACGGGGTGCCATAGCCCGTCCTTCTCAATAGATAACACTGTCCCTGTTGCATAATCCGAAGCATCGCTTTCGAGCTGGAATTTGCAATCCGTATCAGGGTAAGCCAAGATGGGTGCAGTGGTGAAGTGGATTTTAAGCGTCTCAAACGCTTCTTGCTGTGCCTTTTTCCACTCGAAGGGATTTTCCTTTTTCGTAAGGTCATTAAGGGGTCGTGCGACTTGCATGTATCCTTTGATGAACCTTTGGTAGAAGTTGGCAAGGCCTAGGAAGCTTCTTACTTCCCAAACGTTTTTGGGGGTTGGCCATTCCGTGATGGCCGTAACCTTTTCGTTGTCCATTTTTATACCGTCCTTTCCTACGATCATCCCAAGGAAATCCACTTCTGTGGCGTGGAAGGTGCATTTTTCTGGTTTTACGCATAAGTCATTTTCTTCGAGGTGGTGCAGCACCTCGGTTACGATTTTGTTATGTTCTTTTATGTCGTCTGTTTTTGTGAAGATCATCAGATCGTCGATGTAGACCACCACAACATCGTCCATGTCGCCAAAGAGTTCGTTCATCATGGCTTGGAACATGGCGGGGGAGTTGCATAACCCGAAGTACATCACGAGGGGTTCGAACGATCCGCAGAAGCAAACGAAGGCGGCTTTCCACTCATTGCCTTCCTTGATGCAGACGTTGTTGTATCCCCATCTGAGATCCATTTTTGTAAATAGTTTTGCTCCTTTGAGCTTATCGATGAGCTGTCCGATCAGTGGCAGCGGGTAATTGTTTTTGACCGTGTGTTCGTTTAGATAACAGTAGTCCTGTACCATTTGTTTCCTGCCATCTTTCTTTGGCACGAAGAACATGGGGCTAGTTTGCAGAGATTTCGAAGGGCGAATATAGCCTTTCTTGAGCTGATTGTCTAAAAACACGGTCACTTCCTCCTGTTCCTGAACTGAGAGGGGAATGATGCGGCCTTTCTTTGGCTTAAATGATTCCTTGAGCTTGATGGCATGATCCCAGGGCTTCCTAGTGGGCATTCGCTCTGACTCCTTTTTCGAGAATACTTTTAAATATTTGTGATATTCCTTTGGAACCATTTCCTCAGGGGTTTTCTTGTTGGGTTTTTCCTTTTCTGCGGCGCGCAGCTGCCAGTGGACATAATATTGGAGTTCTTCCTCCTTTTGTTCTATCCTTCGCACGAACGGGGTCTTATCCTGTAAGCGAGTGCATTGTCGTGGGCAACAGGTCATCTTGACTGTGCTGGTAACCCAATCTATCTCTGGATTGTGGCACTTTAGCCATGAGTATCCGAGAATAAAGGTGTTCTTGCCAAGATCGGTGACTTCTGCTGTAACCTGTTCTCGGTGTCCCTGAAACTCGAGGACTAGTTCCACTGTGTGGGATATCGATCCTGCGGAGTTGAGGGTTCCATCCACATTGTATACCGGAATGGGATGTTGAAGGTTAAATAGGGGAATGTTGTTTTCTTCCACCCATTGGCGGTCAATGAAGATAGCGTTAGCGCCTGAGTCCAGAAGCGCTTTGAGGTTTACATAATTTCCCCGTTGGGCAGATTCTTATCTCCATGAGGATTTCCCACTCTGGGTGTGCAGTGCGAATGTAGGCTTCGTCGGGTATTTCCGTATTTTTGGTTTTTGTATTTTGAGCCGAATTAAGCCCAGGTGTAACGTCCCTGGCAAGCTCCGAAGGAGGCCCGGCTGATGGCAAAGGTGATGAATAATTATCTGCAGAATCCTCGTCATCTACGATTTCTTCTACAGAGAGGGGGGAGAATCTGTTAATATTAGTTTGGCCCTGAATCTTCCCAGTAAGGTCTGGGCCTAAGCTTTTTCTGATTTGTTTTTCAAATTTTCGTAATTGCGGAACCAAGCCCGCGCTTCTTCGAAGTCCATGCCTTGTATGGATCTCCAGAAATCTCGTCCTTTGCCCTTATCTTGGGCCTTGGCTTTGGTGGCTTTCACGCCGGACGTCTTGATCTCGGTGCTTTTATCGTCATCCCAGGACGTGTGAACATCATTGTCCCTGGTGGCATGCACGTTGTGGCCGTTTCCTTTGCTGCATCTAGCGCAGTCCTTCTTGTGTCCTCCACCCAAGAACTTGCATTCTGGGCATTGGATCTTGGGTTTTGGGCAATCCTTCAGGAAGTGCCCCTCTTTGCCACAGTTGTAGCATTTGGTCGACCGGCTTTGGACTGCGTCGATATCCATGGCATTGGGGTCCCGGGTTTTGCCGGCGGCCCTGTTTGCCATTCCTTTTCTGATGTAATTGAACAGGTTCTTATGCTGTCTGAGTTCTTGGAGGTCCTGCTTCAGCACAGCAAGATCCATGTATCTCCCTTTTTCCATGACCAACCGGCTGAGGAGAGAGCAGTCAGCAGTTTGCTCCATAAGTTCTAGGAGCCTTTCTTCATTGTACCCTGCCTGCAGGGCATGTGTTTCAAACTTGGTCAAGTAAGTCTCGACTGTCATTGAGTCGCCTTTGAGGGCGGCCAGCGCCTTCCTGTTCCACTCCTGTTCGTTTGCATAGCAGAACTGTTTGATAATTTTATTGGACATTTCTGCCCACGTGATGTTTGTGCCACCCATGATGGCGTTTAGGTGGGCACATGTGAATTCGCTGGCCCCTTTGGTCATGCGGGAGAGGACTGCTTTCACCGCCGTATCTCCATGGAGAACGCGGGCATTCTCCTGCTGCCACATCTGGACTTTTGTCCACCATTCTTCGAAGGTTTTCCCCTTCGTTCCGTCGAACTCACCGGGGTCCTTCACGATCTTAGATAGCTGGTCATTCAAAGCTGCCGGTGGGGGAGGAGGGGCTGCTGGCCCTTGGGGCTGTCATTGTAGGAGGAGGGCAATCTGCGCCTCCGCATCGCGTAATTGTTGCTCTAGGGCGGCCATGCCCTGAGCCATTGTGTTAGTGTGGTCCTGCCACCTAAGTCGTTGCCTTTCTGTGTCCTCGAGGTGTCCTTGGAGAGCGTTCGAAAAGGGTTGCCAGCCATCAGTGGTGGCAAGGATGTTGAGGGCATCGATGAGTGCCTTGGGGAGTTGGATATGGGCCATTTCGTATTGGCAGTGTCAAGAAAAGGGATTTATTGCAAAAGGTACGTAAATTTAAAGATAGCACTTCGGCTTGTGAAGTGATCACTTGGGACGGAGATTAATTCTTGTAATCCCGTCGGGGAGAGGTCAGTCTTCTCGCACGATCCTTTCTTGGCGGAAGGGTTTGAATGGCATGCGTCTTCGTGCTACTTGAGGATGGGGTTCTGCGGGTCCTTCTATCCGCGGCTTCTTTGCTACTAACTTTGGAGCTTCCTCTAACTCTAGGGTCTCTCTGTCTCGTTTAATACCGTACTCGCTGATACCTCTCAAGGGTGACAGTCAAGACGGTCCAGCGACGGACGGGGTCTGTTGGAGTAATGTGGTAGCGGGTTCATAAGGGGGGAGGGGCAGTGCGTCGTTGGGGTCCGGATATACGTACGGGACTTCCCCTGGTTCCGGTGTTTCGTTTATGATCGACTGCTGGTCGATTGGGACGGGGGGGTTGATCTGAACGTTCTCTAGGAACCTCGGATCTGCTGACCTTGCGTATAAGGCGAAGGCAGGCTCGTTGGACAGCGTGTACGATAGATCTTCCCAAAGACAGGGCGTAAGATCTTTTTCAAGCTCCCTCAAGAAGCTTGAGAAGGGTGAGCGGGGTGGAAGTGGTGGAGCGGGGCTCCAATCAGAAAATGGCGTGAGAGAGGGGGACGACGTGTGCTCTTCAAGCGACTGCTCCCGATCAACGTCTGATGCGGCGAGCATGTTCCTGTTGTTCTCCTCAGAGACCACTACTCTAGCCTCATAAGGGTGGGAGAGCCTTAGAGGGGGTAAGTGCAAATCGGAAGTGAGGAAGGGTTGGAGGGTCGCATGAAAGTGGATAGGCACTAAGCGAACTCCGTTGAGTCTGTGCGCTATCTCCTTCGAGGAACCCGGCACGCACTTGTGTCGTGGGGATGCGAGCGGGTAATGAGAAGAGGTTGGTAGTCGAGGGAGGGGAGAGTCTAGTTCAAATGATACAACCCTAAGACCTATAGTCCTCGAGTTACCACTTGTCAACCAAAGCTCTTTGGAGGGGAGAGAGTTGGCATCTAGGCTGGGGCCTTAGAGAGGAGGATACCCAAGTGAACTAGACTGGGAATGCCAGTCATCATCTGCTGGGTTTATATATTCATGGGCACATAGGATTACATAACACGTTTCGTCTATAAGAGTCCATGCCCTATGCCCTGGGCGTAGGAGTGTGGCTGAAACGTGTATCAAGGGGGTGAAACATGTATAATCGGGAATGAAAGAAGAGAAGCATACCACAGCCGTGCGGTGGTGGGAGAATGGAAGGGAAGCATGGGTAATGGAAGAGAAGCATACACAGCACTGGGCTGTGTCAAGGGTGTGTCAAGCATGGGTGAATGATGAAGGTGAAACGAGTAACGGTGGTGCAGAGATCAGAGGGCAAGGCTGAGGCCGTTGATCCTGATGATAAGATAAAGAGATTAGATAAGATAAGAGAGAAAAGAAAAAGTCGTTAAGTCCGTTAGGGGTAAACATGGGGCAGCGACCATAACAACTCCATTGATTTGGGAAAAGACTTCATTCCAAAGGTCGCAAAGATCTACTCCCTGAATCCAAAAGAACGTGCAGCATGCAAAGAATTCATCAACAAACATCTTCAAAGTGGAAAAATAGTGCCATCCAA
>JBBPLT010000864.1:0-11841 GCA_038089955.1 Strobilomyces dryophilus | reverse complement strand
ATGTACGAACGAAACGACGACGCCATGCAATCGCTCTTCAGCGAGTAGGTCGATGCGTGTCCGAGGCGGCCACGAGGTTCCGTACATTGATGTACTTGGGGCAATTCCGCATCGTGGATGAGTGCGGTGATGATTATCATGTTGGATGGATGATACTGCCTAGAGTTGTCGAGACGACAAAGACGACAGAGCTCAACAAACTCCTGGTATGTAGGCATAAGATAAAAAGAAAAGACAGCAGGCTCACCCGTTGCAGCTGGACAACATCTTTGAGAAGTCATAAAACAAAACCGGCCCGGGGCTGCCGACATCGCGCCAACTCTTCCGATCCAAACTCCGCTATACTCTGAAAATCGCACGATGTTACGATACCGCTGTTGTCATTCCAAATTTGAGTATAGCGTGGGTAAAAAATATCATAGGCTTAAAAAACCTCCTGGAAGCTTTGATTGAAGTGAAAATGGCCCAGCCTACAGTGCTTGCAGATCGGACATCCCAAAGGCTGCGAGATTGTCCAACTACCATTCAAACAAGCAGGATTCCTATGGCAGATGTGGTATGGTTTGACTTCTCGGTTTGACCAGGAATGAACCTGAAAAACAGCTTCTGGGATACATCGAGAAGGCACGACAACAAGATACCAGCGTCCTAGATAGCACCTCTGCTGATGGTTATCGTTTTCTTCGTGCAGTGAGTGACGTTTACAAGTGAAAGAAAATTGTGGGCATTGACAATTGCTGGGACCCCCTCATCAAGATTCGCTGCTCATCAAATCTGCTCACCGCCTCACAAAAGAAGTCTAAGATCATCGAGCTTTTGGCTTCCAAGCGGGCCTTGATACTACAGCTGGTAAAGTTGGAGCTTCTGTATGACTCACTTCGTTGTGAGTTGTGTGAAGAGGAAGGCTTCGATACCACCGATACATTTTGCAAGGCGCACTATGGTCTTGGTGACGGTTACGATGCCGAGAGCGAGTTAGCGATCGCTCTCATGCAACTTACATTCCGACCTCTGAGTTACCCTGGACTAGACCAGGGCTGCCACTAAGCCAGAGGCGATGGTGTGAGTGATCTGATGTTTTATATTATAAATGCATTCAAATTTCTATTGGAGCTAGGCGCGCAGAGTTCACATCGCCAACGTACTGCGGCTTTGTTTGTTTCCCCTTATCTTGTCCTCCCAACCCATGGATGTCCAAGCTCTAGCATCGTACGTAAAACTTTATTCAAATTCAAAATATTGCTGTTGTATTTCTTTTCTTTTGTATAAGCCCATCATTTTTGATGGGGTTGGACTTTCTCTGATCGCCTGTATGTACTCCATGCAGAATTCAAATAGAATCGAAGCATCAGTGTTCTCGCATGTGCTTTACTTCAGAGTGTGTGCTGGCACGAATATTTACAAAGCAATGCTATACTTGTAGAATGCCGCGCGTTGCCGGCAGAAACCTTGTTTACAGGTACCAAGCAAGCGGCAGGAGGAAAGCATTTGAAAGTGTGATACTGGGATAATAATACATAGACTAGTTGTGATCGCTAGAGGAAAACATGTAGTGCGAGCAAAAGCAAACAGTATGTAAGGTGGAAAACGTATTGGACAGAGATCACGAAGACAGCGAGAGGGAAAGGATGATTTTTTAATAATCAGTGGATTTAAAGGGTCAAACTGAAAGGTAAAAGGTTGAGCATAGTGATTGGCCAAAATATAGAAGAGAAGTATACTTCGAGAAGAACAACCAGCCACCGATGCGCAGTCCAATTCATTATCACTTTCGAACAAAGGTTTGTTGAACCGTATCTCTTTGTATGGACTGGGAGGGAAGTCATCAGTCTCACGTATGATAACTAGTTCACGACACACGGCGTGAAAAATGCGGCATTTAGAAGCCTTCACGTTGTGATTTGCGAATCCCATGGACACGATCACAGTAGCACCGGGTGGGAGTGGCGAACGGTTGATGTCGAAGGCACGAAGGGGATTGATTTTGTGTGAATCAGCTTTCATAATATCTTGTAAGAAATCTTTCCAGCGGGGACTGACAGCCTAGTTTTCGGTTTTGAACTCCTCGCCGAGATGGCCTATGAAAATGAAAATGAAAAGTGTGAGGAGAGGAAAGAGGTGTATAAGTGTGACGCTTACCGTAATCGTCGGAGTCGTCTTTCTCCTTCTCCTGCGCGAACTCTTCGGGAGGACTGGATTTTCCTTTTTTGTTCTTGCAATTTGGTTAAGTCAAAAACGCGGATGCACGATAACGAGAGAGAATTATGATGAAAAGAGGGTGGACCATTTAAATAGGGAACCAGGTTCCAGTCCGAGGCTTGGCTAAAAGACATGGGCGTATCACCAGGAGCCTTATTAATTCAGAGTTTCGAAACCTTGGAGGTTCTTCGCCAACGTCGCAGAATCACTGCGCACGAAAGAAAAATCGTCACGCGGAGAAATGGTGAGCTTGCAAGATAGCTTGACGTCCTCGAACTTGGAGCCGAATTGGTTCCCATGGGGCGCGCGTTCAAAGTCCAGCACAAAGGTGGCGAGAAAACTGCAACGAGTCAACAACTGCCACTCACAGCAGCGTACGCATTAACGGATTATTGCCTACAAGGTCAAACAATAGAGCGACTAATAGTCGACATGTCGCTCTTTCACGCAGTCGAGGCAGGGAGGGGAATCGGTTGCTTCGAGACTTGAAGTGAGAGATTGTTCACCGCTCATCCTAACGAATACCTGCAGGAGGACGAGCGACTGGAGAAGATGGACAAACTAACAGCGGAATGGTGGAACAGCATACGTACTGAGCGCAACAGAACGAGGCTGATGAGTATACTCGTAAGTAACGAGAAAGGAAGGAAATTTTCGGAAACAGGATTTCCATTCCAGCCTTGAAAAATCGGTGGACTCACAGTAGCAACAAGGCAGTCGGCGACTGCCGGGAGTCGCTAACTTTGATCAACAAGGTCATGCACCACTGTCATGGCGCATCCATTCCCCGTTCCACATGAAAAACGAACGTTCGCTGCCACGGTCTACATCATGGCGTCCGCGCTGCAGCAGTACGTTCACCACTTGTCGTCTGGTCATCACTCATCAAGACCCAGTCCGACGCCGTCCCACCGCAATCTCGTCCCAGACGTTTCTGGAGACCCCCGACCTAGGCAGTGAGTTGGCCGCTCACAATAGTTCCTTCGTCTCACACTGCAAGCACCAGTAGTTGGCTACCACCCGGCGCGTTCGCAAGGCATCGCTCCTCAAGACCCAGTCCGACGTCGTGCCGCCGATAGACGAGCTTGATTGTTTCGTGCCGAGCTGCACCAATTCCGGCAGAAGACGCTCGGCAGCGTGTCAAGAAGGCCAGGGGTGACCTCAAGACGGTCGAGCAGTCCGCGCGACAGGCCCAGGAGAAAGTCGAGGGCAAAGCGAAGGCCATGTACGGGTCAACTTCTTAACATTACATACTGGCTTACACTGTTGCCATCGGATGAAAGCTTGGTGGCATTCCTCGAAGTTGCATCATGCAGTGGTTAAGTCAACAGCACATGCGCACTGAGTCATCCTTGGTGCGCTTGACACGTCTCACGGAGATCTCGAAAGGCGAGTTGCCCGCGAGGGGTTGAAGTGAGCATGTCGTTTCTGACCCGCCGACAGATGTTCTGATGTATCCCAACTCGCCGACTCGGGCTTACCCTTGCCGATCAGATGCGACCTCAGGGGCCGGTTCGCTCGCGTTCCTCACGGGATTCCATGCTCCAGCCCCACCGGCGTCTGTACCCGAAACGCCCGTCGTACCTATGCCTGCCGTTGACGTGCATGCATGTCACATGTGTCATGTTGGTAAGGAAGATGATATCAGTGGTTGTCGAGCTGTATCTGCGGTTGAAGGACGACACCAAGATATACCAAGACGGAATGTTTGAGGCCGTTCTCTCGGTGAGCTCATATGCCGCACCGTCAACCATTCACATTGAAGACATGATCCGCAAAGATTTCATCAGCCGCCTTGGGTTCATCGCTGTGCTGTCTCGAGTGTTGCCGACGGTGAATGGTGCAGGTGACAATGGTGAGAGGCTGATTGGAGCCCACGTTCGTGCTGACAGAGACATTAGTACTACCCGCCACTTTATCTGATTGAGCGCAACTCGGAGATCACTCCCGTTGCTCCCAACCACCAACCACCCCCCCCTCGCGGCTGCTCGTGCCCAACCGGCGTCCTCTGTGGCCTCTCCTCACGCCACCCTCGCACCCAACCGGCCTCCATCACTCCCTCTTCCCTTCCTTGTGTCTCCCCCAGTCATCCACCAGCCCCATCTCTTCGTACATCGACAGTTTCGCGTCCTGCTGCTTGCCTGTCGCCACACTCTTGCTGACGGCATGCCCACGCCCTAGACGTGGTGAGGACAACAAACCTGCGTTGTCGATAGAAGCCCCTGCGGCGGCATGTAGGGTGTCACCCATAGCGACGAGGTAGCAATGCTCGCAAAGACGTGATGACGATGACAAGTAGCGATCATGCCGCATCGACGACGCTATCTATCTCTCCCTCATTTACTTGGAACGACGACGACGACGACTCCTCGACGCGTACGAGGATCCATGAAACTGTCCAGTCAATCATTGATATCAACCTCGTTGTGTTCTCGTCCTTATTTTGGTTGCCTCGAGTAGAGAAGTGATCGAGCAGTGGCACATGGGCGAGGGGATAGTGGTTACTAGGCGCGATGCCGTCGGAGGTGCAGTCATCCAGTGGAAGCGAGTGCGTTGAGTATGGGCAAGGGGGTACGTCCTGTTCATGAGTAATGAATATAATATTATTGTAATGCTACGAACGATCAAGCAAGGTTTGCGCAGCCGCTAGGCGGCACTTCCCCGAGTATCCTAGATCTCCCACAAGGGTTTTTGGGCGCAATTGTACGAGAAGACGCTGTTGTACTGCCCACCCACCAACTCCGAGTCCCAAAAGTCCCCCAATGATGTCCACCCTGGATAACGAAGATGAATATGCCAGCCTATGGAATGAAGTAATGCATAGTCCATACGAAGCTGTTACCATAGATCTGGCCAACATGTCAAACAATCACGACTGGCAGTATCCGAGCATGGATGTCACATCAGAGCCAGTGCCTCCCCAACTGTTTATGCCCTTGTCTCCCCCCTCGAGTCCACCATTAACACAGAGTCGTACTTCTGTTACTCCAAGTGCGACTTTATCATCAATCCATCCAAATCTTCCCGGTCTTAGTGGACTTGGAGATGTCCCTCAGCCAACATCCCCTCCGTACTCTCTGAGTCCAGCATCCTCACCATCTTCGTCTCTTAATCCCCACCTCTCCCCCGCAACTCAAGCAATATCTCTACCATCTACTGCGGTAATCCCCCCAGCAATGGTAGTGACTCATGATCCTCTTGATGAGTACGTGAATGGGGGAATCAAAAGCAACTCCACTGGGCTTCCAATGCTAGGTATGTTCACCATTATGATTTATGCAGGCTCTACTTGATGCAAACGACAGTCACCCATATAACCCACATCAACCGGGCTTGGACGCACGTTTTCCTACATGGTTGGAACTTTGTTTTTCATTCAAGCCACATACGTCACCCGAATCCGAGTCTTGTTCAAGTTGCTAACCAGGCGTTGCGTAGCGCTTATGCACGCTGGGACATGCTGAACCCCAATGAAGCGCTGTCATCAGCAACTCTAGTCATCAGTGGCAAGGATCTACAGGCCATCCGTCGAACAAGTAATTCTCCTACACAAGAGGTGCTTGAATTTGAGATCGCTTTCAAGGAAATCGTAAGGTCTTTTTAATTTATCGGTGAACTCAGTCTGATAATGGTTTTGTAGATGCGCTTGGCTCGCCAAGCCAACAATAATTGCTTATTCCAATGCACGTTAGAAGCAATGGTTCTCTCACAAGTTGTACCGTTTTTGCCCGCTCCCTATGTCGATTTCCGTTTCCCAGGATCAAGCAACTCCATGACCACCATGGCTCCTCGAGTCTACACACCTGCCCAGAAAAATTACTGGGCAGATATGGTTGCCTGGAATCCAGGCTTTGGTTGCCGACTTTGGCATCGTTTTGAAGGAAACCGGGTTCTTTGGTTCGCAAACCTGCCAGTCCAACATTTTCTTACTCTCCTACTATCTCAAAATGAAAATGAAACATACGCACTAGGTATTCGACATCCCAGAACAAACATGAATGGTGATGTTAGTTCCTGGGGCCCGCTAACAGAACTGGACGACCTCTCTGTATTAGCATTACTGGCAAAACTGTTAGCCTCGGTGAGTGTTTGATTGATCAATCAGACATTAGCTACCATATTCAACATCGCCAGCTTTGTGTTTGCATACTTTATGACGTTGCGCAAAAATCACGTCAGCCAACTGTGTATGTGAAGGATCATTCCGATGCCAGCCGCAATAGTGAAATTAACAAGATGACGGAAAAAACCTACGGGCTGTTGTGTACTCTTGCTGGTGTGGGGCAACCCACACATGTGTTGGATAATGAATCGCTGGAAGATGGACGGAGGGCGTTATGTAAGCTGAAAAGGGTTCTAGGATTCACCCATTGAGTTCATGTTTCTATTGATGCTACGAATGGAAGAAGCATATAATTTCATGTACTCATAAGCAGAGGCCATTGCAATCAATTTTCTGGCCCCATGACACCCAGGTTTCTTTTCAATCCATCACCAGAACAAAATATGATGCAGCCCAGCCTCATTACTACTCAAATGGTGTAATGTTACATTCTGACGATCTCATTTCTGTACCACATCCCAACAAAATGGCTGCCCACATCCACAGACCCCTGTAGTACTGTCACAACATGTCCATCAATCTCCCCGGACTCCTGTTGTGGATCTGGATGTATTGCCCACTGCCCATCCCCCACATCCCCCCCTTATCACTCTCCGCTGGTCACCTGAGTCTCCCCGGGATAGTCTTCAAGCTCAGCAACTCAGAGCTTTCCACTCCCTCAGAATCTGACGCTGGTCATGTGTACCATACCATACAATGATGCCCCTACTTGGGGACATCCGAGATCCAATGGCCTTGAATGGATTAGAGGTCTTTGCCTGGTCTATCCATGGATTGTCTGGCTTCAACAACCATTTGGTAGGCTGTTGCTTGCCCCATCGGGGCGCCCACAGTACAGATCGGTCGCAACGGACAGCTTGATCACAGCTCAAGTTCAGGAGGAGGCACCCTTGAGCGAGCTTGGTTCACATACAGTAGAGCTACTCTAGCAGACAGCCTTCCCATGTGTTCACGAATGAAGATCTGATTTTCCGCTTCCCGGCACCCCATCGAATGAACCATCGAGCTGTGTGATTTCATTCCATTCATCTGACCATTCTACATACTGTATAATGGACATAAAAGACGAGGAAATTGAATACCCATATCACACGACAAGCGAGTGTGACAAACACTTGCTCTGAGGGAAACTGTGATCGCAAAGCATGAGCAGAGAACGTTGACTAGTGTGTCCTTCCCGATAAGGTGTTTCTGGTAACATTGACAAGGACGAAAAACTCATTCCCATCACTGATAACAGTTAGTCTCTAGAGGTAGCGGAAAGGACAGGTACCTACAAAGACTAGGTATCATCCCATGTGGTCCAATTCTTCGACTCGTTCCTGACGCTGGTGGATCTTGAGGTATCACCGGGAGAAAATCCGCCTTGCCTTGGAGTTTACGCTGCGAGCCAAGCTCGATGTCCGCAAGATAGCTGGCTCGTGGGCTCGAGCGTTCTGGTCTTACCCTTGATAGTGATCAATTTCGCCCTGGAATACGTTCAGAAAGGATGGGGTACGCAAAAAAGTACCCACATGTCGTTGCTTTCTCCCACTGGAGGCGTAATGTGGTCGGTTGTCCGTCAGTGCAAACACCAGGAAGAGAACTGTCATCCCTCTTCAGAGGTGTGCAATGAGATGTCTCAATCACGTCTCCAGGGGATCACCATGGCGTCTCGTGCCTCACCACAGAGTGGTTGTCCCAGAAACGGGCTAAGTGGGCCGGCAGGGCATCGGAGAGGAAACAACAATCAGAAACGTTCAAGATGGAGGTTCTGTCCTCCCTGCAGCCCGAACAACTTACTTAGGGCATGTGTCAACAACAGATCCTGATTCGCAGTCGTCACGATCTCGAGTGCCTTGCTCCGTGCGTTGTACCCCTGTCTCCCAAGACCTCGTCAGCGCTACACTGCACCGAGCCGAACGGAGCGACGTACAACGATCCCTGAATGGCCGCCACGATCACGTCAGACTCCCTCTTGAAGTCACCCACGCGCTCTTGATGGCTTGCTTGAGTGGCCCGGCCATGCCCCTTGTTGGACGCCGCGGACGGGGTCAGGTTCGCCCAGAATATGGTGTAGTTGATGTGTCCTGATCGATATGATCAGTGAGATGGATTGCGGCGATGGCGATGAGACTCACTGCCACCGTTGAATTTGATGGCCGCTTGAAGCACGACGCGTTCCTTGGGCATCGCAGCCTTGAGATAGTTGGCCTCGGCGGTGTCGAGAGCGGTCACGCACCCCTGGTGGTGCTTGGTGCGGTAGTGGGTTGGTTACAGGTGCATCGTAGGCGTACTGGAGCGGGGGAAGCGGATGAACAAGGAAGTATGGCGGACCGGTGGCATTGGCTCGTGTCTATGCAAACGGCTGTAAGTATCGATCAATATACATAAAATACACACGCCGCTTTTCTACCCACACGCTAAGTACCATTTCATTCACATAGCGGAGGCACTTTCCCTGGGAGGCCACACGGTCACTCCAAATCAGCCTCAGCTTGCGCAGGGACACGTACCAATGTTCGAATAAGAACTCTTGCAGCCTCCGAGCAGCTCCATGTCGCCGCTGTCAAAGAAGGAATATCTGCTGGGCGTCTTATGTTGGTCAGCTGATGCTGTAGGCTCAAAAATAAAACGCTGCGACTGATTCATCGTGTCCTCGTAACCAGAGTGGTCGACGAACAGCGCAGGCCTCTCGTTGGTGGACAGGTAGGGTTGTACGAGGATATGCTGGACTTCGAACGGTTAACTCTGCAACGTATCCAGGTGCCGCCTTGTCCGGAGATGCTTCGACGACGCCACGCTGCGCACTTCAGTTCAAGATAACTGGACTCGAGTGGACGCTCACATGCTTATTGCGTTCTTGATGATATAATCGATACCATATCCATCCGCGACAGTAGGGTTTCCGCAGTTTGATGTCGATAAGATGGACGTGTCAAGCAAGTTCCAGCCAGGGTCCGCAAAGATAGACAGTAACGCCGTTGCCTGACCGGCCGTCCCATTGCTCGGAACAAAGTATTGGGGAGGGGGTCGAGGTTCCAGTCGAGCTGGCGTCGGAAGAGTAATAAGGCGCATAGATGTTTCTGTGTCTGGCGTAAGAACAGAGCCGACGTCGTTGACCTATCTTGTCCGAGGCCCTGACTGCACTCCTTCCTCAAAGCCACGTGTCGCCCGCAGGCCCTGCGCAACGCAAGGACCTTGTGCTCATTGGAAAATTCAGAGAAAAACGTCTAGATGAACGGGTCAGACGCGAATAAGGCGTTAACGACGTGAAACGACCTTGGTGAACTCTACGCTTTCCAGTTGAACGGTCCGGATCACCTCCCATGGCAAGAACGCTTTCGTCATCGTAGGCTCGTACGTGTATTCCGTTCTCCCTGGTGGCGTCTTCAATGGTCAACGTCGCAAAAAGCAGTCTGAACTCGCCATAAAGTACCCGCCTGGAACGCCATTTGAACGAACGCGCCCGGACTAAGCTTGTGGCTGGTGATGAAGGTCTTTCTGTAGCCCTTGAACTCCGACGCTTGACGGTCGTTCTGATAAATCAAGTCGCTCAACCGCGTCTCTGCAAAGCGGATGCCGACGCGAATCTAAGGGGTGAGCGTCCAAATGAGCTTGGCGGGGTTTGTATCGTATCAGAACGCAGTGGGGCTGATGCTGGCGACGGAGGAACCCTAACCGCGTCTCCCAGGGTTAGACTTACGAGGTCCGTACGACCTCGCGTGAGGGGAGAGTGATGCGTGGGACAGGGCAGGCACCGAAGGATTGATGGAGCGTGCTAAGAGCATGAGACATTCCGCGAACCTGATCGCCTAGTGAGCACGACGATGGAGCTGGACCCCGAGAAAGTAGAGGACGGAGAAAGTAGAGGACGGAGTGACCTGACGCCGGTGTGCTCAAAGTTGATGCCAGCTGCGCCGTCCGTGCAGACGATGATCTGCAGCTGTTCACGCGCGATCGCGTCAGTCGGTCTGCGAACGTCGACGGGTGAGAGCAACACCTTGTCGTACCACCAGCTGGTACGCGTCCCCACTTGAACGCCCTCGCGAAAGTCGTACGTTCCGCACAGGTAGCCGGAGCAGAGGGCTGCCAAGTCTTCTCCGTGGACGCTGTGGTGCTGGTTGTCGATGCCTTCTCGAGCTAGCGCGGCGTCGTCGAGACAGACGACGAACAGTGCATCATCGATCAGACGCATGCACGTAGCGTCTGTGCGGTCCTCGGCGAGCGCCCGAAGTCTTTCGGTTTCCGGTAGCAGGGACGCCGATAGATGTGCGGGCGACCTGGACGGACGAAGGTGGGCCGCGTGAACGGTATCGGTGTCTTGTCTGCATCGTGCAGGATGGCCTGAAGATTGAGCAGGACCTCAGTGAGTAGAGGCCGGTTCTCTACGTCGAGGACGTCGAACCAGTCTAGGTGAACGCGCTCGTGTCGCATACAGAGGGGGTGACGAGTGGGACTTACAAAACTGCCCACGCCTGAGAACGACACGCAGCCTCGTTTGCCACCATCCTGTAGCCCCTCTATGTCTGCAAGGATCAATCGCTACTGCATTCAATCAAACGGACGTCCGTACCTGGGTCTGGATCCGCGCTGTTCCAAATAGCCTTGTGTACTGATCTAGACGTTGTCAGGATCGAGCAATCCGGTACGAAGATCGTGGACGAAGCCAAGCGACGAGATGATGATGGCGGTGGCGCGAGGTAACTGAGAGCCCCGATCTGGGGTGGGATCGCTCCTTGGCGAACGAGACCTGGATCAGCCAGTGAGCTCGGAGGACGAGGGACGCACTCGAGCACGAAGAAGGGGTTGAGGGCGAGGATGACCGGGTCGCTGTGCGACAAATTGCACAGGGTTCGTTTCGCCGCGAGGTAGCGATGGAGACCGCTCACCAAAAGTCCTCGATTTAACTGTGACAGGCCATGAAGAGCGGTCAGATAACGCTTGCAGGTGTCCTCGAGGGGTGGAACTGGCAGGGCGTCCTGGTTGGCGAAGGTGGGTCGGGGTTGGCCCGGGGGTCGGGACGCATGGATGGAACTTGGTCGAGGTCATGAGGAGAAGACAAGTGGGAATGTGCTCTTATCCCCGCTCGGGCTGATGCTAGACACCCTCACTGGACCACGAGCGGTTGATCGAACCGGGAATACCCGAAGAACACTAAACCTGATACACGACCCATTCATCATCCTCGGCACGGACGGCAAACCGGGCTTCGCGGCGAGCTCCCCACGTTTGGGACGGCGATACATTTGCTCGCAACGTCGCAGTGCCTACGAGCAGACCCGGGCATCCGCGTCGAGTTTTCGACGCGAAGACGGATCAAGTCAGCAGGGTACGTCGAGGGAACGGCGGACCGGCATTTTGCGTGCAGTCCGAGGCCCTCGGGTGCGCCCCACAATCATCCTCGTCGCGCCCGCACTCATCCACGATGCGGAATTGCCCCAAGTACATCAATGTACGGAACCTCGTGGCCGCCTCGGACACGCATCGACCTACTCGCTGAAGAGCGATTGCATGGCGTCGTCGTTTCGTTCGTACAC
>JBBPLT010000863.1:0-11854 GCA_038089955.1 Strobilomyces dryophilus | reverse complement strand
TTGTGCCAACATACCTACCTACCATTCTTTCCATGTGGATAAATGGCCAGGAGGCCCTTAGCTAACCAACCTGGGGGGGAGCCTCACTCTCTCACCTCAGTTAATTTTCACTTTTTTTTTTAGATACTTCAACCATGTTTTCAGGCCTATTTTAGATCTGAAAGCAATTACTTCATGTAATTTTTGGCCCAAGATGGCCTAAAACCAATGCTATATCCCTTTTTACCCTGGGATTAGTACTGGCAAATTCACTTTCCACCCTAGTATTTGTCCAGTGACTGAAAAATAAGAAAAAGACCAAAATAAAAATCTAAATAACCATCCATTCATAGACCACTACCCATATCATAGACCATCTACCATTCATCTCAGCCCACTTTACCACTGTCAGATCACATTTTTCATAGGCTTTGGATTATTTTTGAACTATGCGTCACTCACCACTGCTCGATTTTGGACTTCATGTTGCTGTGACACCAGCACCTTTTCTTTTCTTTTTACTAAACTGAATCTATTCCAGAGAATAATGCAGGCATAGATATCGAAAGGCAACCAATGAAAGCAAGCTGAGCTAAACTCTTGCACTATAGGGTCCATGGGCACTGAGAGAAGCCTGAGGAAGACAAGTTGAGTTGGACTCTTGCCTCTATTCATTTCTTTTTGCTTCCCTTTATTTACACTATTTTTTTCCTTCATCACATGCATTTTTAGACCCTAAGACCAACCAGACTGCTTTCAGACTTATGCAGCCACCAGACTTTCCTTTTTTGGACCACACCACATCTTGGACCCATCCTATCCACCTGAGCATGCACCATCAATCTTGCCTCTGCTCCTGTCATCATCACATTACATCCACTACACCATTTCTCACTGGTCATTGACTATTCAAGTCCTCCTCAGATGTAGAGCTCTAAAGTGCTCTATGGTGATATCCACACATTCCACCACCTTCCAGGCCTTGCCCAATGACCACCAGACCACTCCCAAGCCTTCCAGCACATAGGAATAAAAGAACCAACACTTTTCCCCATGGTCCAACCATTCTCAATCTATGACTAACATCTTAGGCCAACAGTCTGATAGACCAACACTATTTTCCCATAGTCTGGACCATCATTGGTCTTACTTATGGTCTTTGGACTACCTTTCAAACACTCTAATACAATGCCTCACACTATTCTATACTTTAGTTACAAAGCCTGAGAGTCTCAGGCCTTCTTAAGGACAATTTATGTATTTACATATGTTATCTACCTCTTTGCTACACTTCTACCACCCATCAGATCATCTGAAAACCATTCAGATCACCTATAGACTTTCCTCCCTTTATCCTTGACACTCCCTAGACCTTCTTGACTGAGTTTGCATCTTTAGACTTTTGGACTCCACTTTCCCACACCTCTGGACCAAGTGTTGGTCCATTCCAGAGCTTTCTAGGACATCAGCAAACAATCTTGAACCCATTTTGGGTCAAGCCTATCATGCCCACAGATCCACACTTGCTGTTCTTATAGAGAGGATCACTGTTTTATACTGGAATGGTCAAATGACCCATTGCCTACAACAATGCTCCTGCTTGCAGGACAAGCCCCTGTTCATATGACGAATAGAACAAAAGGAGGAAGAACTCCAATATTACATCCACTTACTAGTAGCTATACACCATAGAAAAACCCCTACAAATCAAGAAACCTCTTGATGAATTGGAATATCACAAATATTTTAAAGTGTTTTCAAAAAAGAAGTCAGAGTAAATGCCCACTAGAAACCCCTGGGATCATGTCATCAAGCTCAAAGAATCATTTAAGTCAAGAAAAGGCCACATAATTCCCCTCTTCATCCAAGAACAAGAAGAGGTTACTATGCCTTTAGATGACCAGCTCAAGAAAGACTATATTCACCCCTCCAAGTCCCTTCAAATTAGCCCCATGTTCTTTGTGCCAAAGAAAGATGGTCAAAAGTGGATGCCACTACCTAAATGAACACATAGTCAAAAACAATTACTTGCTGCCATTGATCACACAGCTTGTCAATAAGCTTAAAGAAGCTAAACTATTTACAAAAATGGATCTTAGATGGGGTTACAACAATATTCACATCAAGGTGATGAGTGGAAAGCTATTTTTATTTGCTTCTGTAGATCATTCGAACCCCTTATCATATACTTTGGGTTATACAACTTCCCTGCCACATTCCAGGCCATGATGAATAAACTCTTTGGTAATATGAATAACATTGTGGTGGTCTACATCAACAACCTTATGATCTTTACAAAAACAGACAACTTAGAACAACACAACAAAATTATTACCAAGGTGCTGCACTACCTTGAAGAAAATAACATATTCATAGAACCAGAAAAGTATACCTTCCATGCCACAGAAATAGACTTCCTTGGCATGATTGTGGGAAGAGATGGTATCAAAATGGATAATAAAAAGGTCACTGCCATCATGGAATGGCCCACCCCAAAGACAGTATAGGAAGTATGAAGCTTCCTTGGCCTCATCAACTTCTATTGAAGATTTATTAAAGGCTATGCAAGTCACATGCCCTCTAAACGATTTCACAAAGGAGGAGAACCCCTTTGAGTGGAAGGAGATCCAGCAAGAAGTGTTTGAGATGCTTAAAACCCTTTTTATCACTGTGCCCATCCTGGTGTACTCTGACATTGATTGCAAATTCTGGCTCAAAAGTGTTGCTTTGGACTATGCAACAGGGGTAGTGTTATCTATTAAAAAAGATGGTCTCTGGCACCTGGTCACCTATTCCAGCTACTCTATGTCACCTGAAGAAAGCAACTACCCAGTCACAGATAAAAAGCTGCTTAGCATCATCCAGTCCCTGAAACAATGGAGATACTATCTAGAAGGTGCTAGGCATCAATTTGAAATATGGAATGATCACATGAACCTACAGTGGTTCATGACAAGGCAAGATCTCAACCATCAGCAAGTCCAATGGGCTTAATATCTATCTCACTTCAACTGTCTATGGTGCCACAAGCCTAGCTTCACACTTGCACAGATGCACTCTTCCACTGTGTTGATCATATACAAGGCATAGATAATGACAACAAAGGAATAATTGTCATTCCCTTGGACAACATCAGCACAGTATGCATTGCAGATGATGGGGATCATATAAAAACAAAAATATTTTCATCCACCTGCCAACTCCTGGAATGGAAAATGTAGGATCTGGCAAAGAAACATGCTATCTTCAAAGAGCAAGATGGCATGCTCTATAAAGAAAGACAGTACTTGTATGTACCAAAAGAAGTCTTACTTTGGATGGAAGTCATCCAAAAACACCACAATACCCCTGCCACCAGACACCCTGGCTATGAAAATATGCTTGAGCTAGTCTTATGTCACTATTTCTGGCCTGGAATGGCTGCACAAGTAAAAGACTACATCATTAGATGTAATGTATGTCAACATTTTAAGAGTCAGATACAGACACTAGCTGGCTTGCTGCAACCCTTGTCTATACCCAACAGTCCCTAGCAGAACATTCCTGCAGATTTCAAACAGATCTACCCCTCTCCTGTGGTTCAAATGTAATCTTGATGGTTGTTGATCAGTTCTCTAAAGAAATGGAACTCATCCCCTGCACCAAGCAGTGCTCAGCTCTTGACACCACCTATCTATTTATAAATCACATGTGGAAGCTTCATGGAATTCCATGCTCAATAACCACCAATCATGGACCCCAATTCACTGCACAAGTAATACAGAAAATTAATAAGATCCTTAACATAAACACTAAACTAAGCACCTCCTTCCACCTCCAAATAGATGGTTAGATGAAGGTAGTAAATTAAGAAGTAGTAAAGCTCCTGAGGATCTTTTGATTCTAAAGCAAAATGAATGGGCTAAGTGGCTTGCCATTGCCCAGTTTTCTATAAACAATAAACAAAGCACTTCAATAAAGAAAACACCATTTAAAGTCACAAGGACTTGCACACCTTGCATGGGGATTGAACCCACAAAACCCCTTAGCATCAAAGGCTTTGCTACTTCAGCAGTGCAGCAATTCTCTTCCAATGTCATGGCTACCCTGGATCAGGTTAAAGTCAACCTAACAGTGGCCCAGAACTGCATGAAGCATAATGCTAATTGGCATCAGACCAATCCCCCTCTCTATATGGTTGGCCAACAAGTTTGGTTGACCATGGAACACCTTCAGCTCATCTGAGCCTCTCACAAGTTATTTGAGCAATGGCTTGGTCCTTACAAGATCACCCACTTGGTTGGCCCTAATGTGGTTAAACTGCTCCTTTCACACTTAATGTGCATCCATCTTGTGGTCAATGTGTCCTGGATTAAACCTTATCAGGAGCATCTAGATGGTCAACTAGTCACATGGCCTGGCCTGGTTACTGTCACTAAAGACCACAACAATAAATGGGAAGTTGACTATGTTATTGACTCCCATTATAAAAATCAATGCCTGAAATATTTGGTTTATTGGAAAGAATATAACGATACTAACCATATCTGGGAGACCTGGGAGCATCTATCACACACCAAGAACGTGGTCACTGACTTCCACCATGCTCATCCAGTAGCCCATTATGTTCTCTCTATCAGCTCCAAATTCCTCCTCCTCTTCTCCAAGCAGCTGGACTCCTTAATGGAGTTCTCTTTTGCTCAAACTCCCTTTGATCACCTGGAAGTAAATCTTTCAGAAGGGGGTAGTGTTATGAATGAGTGTTATGAATGCTGCCTATAACCCCAAAGAGATAATGGACTTAGAACATTTTTCTTTTTCCTCTTATCTTATCTTTCTCCTTATCTTATCCTTTTATCTTATCACTAGGATCAACTACTTAGCCTTGCCCTCTGATCTCTGCACCATCATCACTTGTTTCACCCTTCAACTTCTACTTGCACTTGATGCACACTTGACACTGTTTGAGGCTGCATATGCTTCCATCATATTTCATCTCCATCATGCTTCTCTTTCATTCTTCCACCACCACAAGACTGTGGTATGCTTCTCTTTTTTGATGCTCCATAATACATGTTTCACCTCTTAATACACGTTTTAGCCACACTCCTGTGCCTAAGGCTCAGAATATAGAAAAGAAGCACTGGCTTGCTTCTCTATGCTTCTCTTCTGTGATATCCAAAACACTGGTATGTTTCACAATATGTCTTCTGGTTTGCCATCCCCTTGATGATGATGACATCACCTTATGTTATGGAAGCATGCACTGGTTTACATGCAGACTCCTCATGTCCTATTTATCCTTCTATAGTACATTCCTATGCAGGGTATAGAGTATGGACTTCTTTCCTTGACACAGTCCTGCATCTGTAGATCAAAGCAACACATGTACATACATAGATTATGTATATATAAGCCTTGGCAAGGGGCTTGCACTGGATGTCCTCCAGTCAAGTTCACTTGGGTTTGAACCTCCCTAAGCCTGCCTAGCCTTGATTCCAATATCACTCCCCTTCTCCCTGACTTCCTGATGTTGGCCAACATTGACAAAGGGTAACCTAAGACCTTGATTGGTTTGGGGTTGTATCAACTGACACCTCTGCCTATGCATCTAGTGCCATCCTCCTTCAAACTGATTCAAATGGAGACTGGCATCCTTGCTCCTATCTCTCTCAAGTGTTCAACACAGCAAAATGGAACTATGATATCTTTCTCTTTGAAGGTGATTGTAACATTACCCTCCTCGTAGAATTGAGTCACCAACTCAATCATCTCTTGTCTCAGAGCTGAGGTGGGAGTGTCTGTGGCTGGGACAAGTGACTGGGCAGTGTCTGGGGGCAAGAGCTCCACAAGAGGGGCATGCATATTCAGGGCAAAAGGAGTGAAGATGTCCAGGGGCAGTGTGGTGGCAGATGGCATAATGAAAGCAGGGGTAGTTGGGGCGAACATGGTCATGTGAATGACAGACATAGCATTGTCAGCGACAGGCACCCACAGAAGGGGTTGGTGAAGCTGGGCTGGGACACCTGTGGAGTGAATTGGCAAAAGAGGTGGAGGAGGAATGTTGTGGCTGAGGTCGAGGTCGTGGGGCAGTAGTGAAAATGAAGGATTCTTGGACGCATCCTTCAGAAGGCCTTGCCAGTGAGGAGAGGAAGCAAAGGAGAAAGCATGTGGATGGGGGCATGGTGAGATTGGGATAGGCACCAGGGATGGAGGGTTTTTCATCTTCCTCAATGGATGATGATTCATTTCTGGGGCGAGAAGGTGTATCAATTTCCGAAGATGAGGCCAATGGGGTGGTTTGGGCTGTGAAGGAGGGGGTGCTGGGAGGTGTTTGAACAGAAATGGGGTACAGGGGTGGGGTGGTTGTGTTCCCATTGACAGTGGCAAGATAGAGGGCCTGGATTCCATAGGGAACGTCTTTGATGAGCAGGGTTGTTATGCTAGTTGCATAGTAACCTAGCAGCGCTCGAAGTAGAGTGAAGTCTTTATAGGCAAAGCTTGAGAGTGCTGTAGCTAATGGCTGAACAGCAGAGTGGGTTCCCTAGTAGTGACAGCTGAGACTAGGGTCAAGGGTTCGACAGTAATGGCTGGATTGAGGGTCTCACCTATGGAGGATGTGTGGAAGAGTGGACTAGATTACTAGGCTTGGTAGGTGTAGAACTAGCTAGGGAACATGAGAGAAAGTACCTGACTTATATACTGGGAAGTGGCAGGGGTGGGAACCTTCAGGGTTGAGGATTCTACTAAAAGGGATGTGGGTGTCAGTGGACAAAAGGAGACAAAAGGATCAAAGAAGCAGATCATGGGAAAAGGAATAGTGTGTCTGGAACTCTGTGTGGAAGTAATGGAAATGGAGATCAGTAGAAGTACACAAAAAGAAAAGGAAGTCCAGAAGAGTGGTCTACAGTTGTCCACTTGTTGGGAGGGTGAAGGGTTCCTAGTCATCCCTTCAGGGTATCTTGGGTAACTTGTGCACCTGGTGTGGTGGAGCAATGGTAAGGAGCTGGACTCAGTTACCATGGGGTCATTGGCAGGGAGGGGAGGAAATGAAATGATGGGGCTGTCCTCGTATACGACTGTAACATTACCCTCCTTGTAGACTTGCTCTACCAGTGCAAACTCAGCCCTGTCAGGGGTGGGGCAGGGAATTGGCAGGATAAAGGTAAAAGGGTATGCCATTGGGTTGGTTTGATTTTGTAATGGGCAGTGAGGGAAGGAGTGGCCTAGGGAGTTGTGGCAGCAGCAGGGGCAGAAATAACAGGGGCACCAGGTCATGGTATGATCAGTACTATGGTAGATTTGGCAGGAAAAAGGGCATTGGGGGATGCGATGAGTGGAGGTTGAGGACATGGTGGTTCGGTATGGAAAACAACCTCAGTGCATTCATCTTTTTTATGTGTTTGGGAAGTCTCGGGGGTGTCATTTTTGGTAATTATAGAGTTCCGCTGTGGTGTGGTGAAGGTTGCCCGCAGGTTCCCATGTGTTTTCTGCTGCAGAGTAGCCTTTCCAGGAGATCAAGTATTGCTTCCAATTGCATGATCCTCGGTGTTAAATGGATGGAAGAATTATGGTGAAATTCTGCCATTGGTAGGAGCAATGCCCATCTTTCTGGGTGTCCTTCACAAAAGATCTGGAGATAGGTTTTGAGTTCTTGGTTTGCCCATTCAGTTTCTCCATCAATTTGAGGATGATAGGCAGAGGAGAGGGCTACATCATATTGGAGGAGTTGGGCAAGTTCCCTAGCGAATGCAGAAGTGAATTGTGGACTGCGATCAAAAATAAGGCAGTTGTGTAGGCCAAAGCAAGGGAAGATTTTGGCAAAAAAGAGTACGGCGAGTCTGGCCACATTAAGAGTTTTGTGACAAGGAGTGAAAATTACCCCCTTTGAAAGCCCATGGTCTGCTATGACCATGATTGAATCAAAGCCATTAGATGGTGGCAGGCCAGTGATGAGGTCAGTGGAGAGTTGCTGGAAAGGGCAAGTGGCAGTGGTGGTGAGAGGAGAGAGAGGGGGGATGGTTGGATGTATGTTAACTTTATTTTGCTGGCAGATTGCATAGCCATTAACAAACCATCAGATAACCATGCCCATACCAGGCCACCAGTAATGTCATTGAAGGAGCTGGAGAGTGTGGAAAATACTGCTGTGGCCTCCAGCAGCCAATTCACAGATGGATTTTACTAGGTCATGGTGTGGTTCCAGGAGAATGTAGAGCCATTCTTTATAGTAGAGGTTGGTGTCATCGAAATACCAGTCTTCCTTGCAGATCTGGGGGAGTGGGAGGAAGCCAGAAGTAAGGGTGCCAACCAAGTCCTGGGCAGTCGGGTCGGTCTTTGTATTCTCCTTGATGCACTCAACAATACAGGTGTCGAGTGTGTGTACAAAGAGGACCAATTATCAAGGAACTGTGCATACTCCTGATGAAAGAAGGCCATCTCTTCTGGGGTGATTGTAACATAAGGTGAAGATGTTTTAGCCAACACCACTCTATTTCTGTGCTGGGGGCAGCATTTAAAAAATGAAGAAGATACCGTTGTTGAATGGCATCGGGATGATCATGTTGTTGGGAATGTGGCTTATCAGGAAGGATTACAGTTCCCTTGGCCCAATTGATGGATGGGTTACTTTGTCGCAGCCAAGGGAGTCCTAGGATTATGTTTTCTTTTCTGCAATTTAGAACCGTAAAGTCCCATTCTTCCTCTACATTTCTGATTTGTATGGTAATATGGACTTTGTGGCATGTCATTCCTCCTTGTTGATGGTTCCATCCATGTTTTGGGCTATGAGAGGCTTTTGAAGTTGTTCTTTTTTTAGATGATACTTTTCAATGAGGGCTTGGTTGATGAGATTTCCTGAGGCTTCACAGTCTACTAAGGCATTGGTGTCGATGATTTTTGCTCTGGGGAAAGCATAAAAGGAGATAGGGATTCTTATTGGTGTAGCCTTATTGTTGGATACAAATACAGAAGCCATTGTAATGCTAGGAGGAGATGACATTGACTCACATCCCCCTTTTAAAAACCCTCCACTTCAGAGGTTTTAGTGACCCTGACTTCCATTGGTTCTTTGTCGGGCACTTCTTCTTCAGTGAAGGGTATGTTGTCATCTTTGTAGCAGGCTTTGAGAACTTTAAGTATGTCTTGGTGGGAAATTTCCTTCTTCTTTCCCATAGTGGCAATGTATTTCTCCATTTTGCTCTGCTTGACCTCAGTGGTGGCTCTTATGGTTCCAAAGGTAACTAGTGGATTTCTAGGAGGGATTTTGCCTTCTCGTCGTCCCTTCTTAGAAGGTCCTTGGTGAGGATGGTTTCTGGTTGAGCAGCTCTTTTTGTGGCAGATGAAGCAAAGATTATCTCTAATGTGCTGAGCTCATTCTACTAGGGTAAGACGAATGGCATCAACATCCATAGCATTTGGGTCATGGTGGGGACAGGTGTCATGGAGGAGAAGATGTCTGACTGTTCTTCCCTTCTTGTACCATTCCAGCCTAGTTTTCTGAGCATGGAATTGGCTGGCTTTTTCAATCCATCCAGCAAGGGTTGTAGGTGGGTTTTCCATGAAGATGATTGTGCCATTGATATCTAGGTCTAGCCCTTCATTGAAACAGTCAATAAGTGTGACAGGATCTGTGATTTTCAATTTTGCAGCAGAGAGTTGAAACTTCATTACATAATTGGAAAAACCATTCTCCTTGTCTTGAAGATTCTGGGAGAGGCAAGCAAGCGTTCCTCGAGCAGCTGCATTTTCATCATGAGGGGTAAAGGTTTTCAGGAAGTCTTGGATAATTTCTCCTAATGTGGGTTTGTTCTTTTCCTCGATAGTACGATCTAAGACTTTCTCCAACAACAGTTCCATATAGAACCTTTCTCTTCCTTTGTTCACCATATTGAGGAAGATGAGTCATTGTTGCTCAGGTGTATGAACATTCTGGTTGATTACAAAGTATGCCTTCATCGTGTTGCTCTACCAGTGAGTGTCTTGTGGATCTCCAGAAAACTCTTCCAGGAGTCCTGCCTTTATTTCTCAAGCTGTGCAAGTCTTGTCCTGGTCAGCCATGGATGCAGTAGATGAGGATATAGAAGGGGTTTTAAACCAGGGGTGTTGAGTGATTTCTGCAAGGGTTTTTGTCAGGGCTGGGCCTAGGGCTTCTGCTAGGGCTTTTATGATGAGAGGACAGGGAGAGACTGGTCCTTCTTTGAGCAATCTCCTCTCTCTGGGTGACTAACTGCAAGTCAGTGATGGTTCTCTAGCAGTAATAGTGCCAGCAAGGCAGGTGGTCCTTACAACTTGTCAGGTGAGGGAAGGAAATGGAGAGGACAGGGTTTGGGAAGATCTGGCAATTCTTCAGGGGGGGTCGGAGGGTAGTTCAGGTGGGAGAGAGAAGAGTCCAGATGGCTGTGGTTCATCATCAAAGGAGTCCACTCGATACTTTGAGGGAATGGTTGCTATCCAAGCATCTCCCTACTCCTACATGGAGGGGAGGAAAGTAAGCTAGTTCTTTTGTTACACTAATGCATAGAACCTAGCAGCATTCCGTCACAAGTGGAACAAAGACTTCTAGAGGGTCTCGTGTTGACTTGAATCGTCGAGACAAGTGGTAACTAGGAACTAAGCATGGATTGTGTAGAATTAGCTTAGAGCTACTGGTCCATGGGCATTGGATATTTATATGTTCAGAATGGGGATGGGAACTACGAGGGCCAAAAGGAGAGATATCCTAGAGGAGTAAATGGTCATCCATGCAGGATGTGTCAAGTACTGTGGATCGAGTCAAGAGGACAAAAGGAGGAGTGAAAATGGAAGGGTAATGGGTTCTGTGTGGAAGCAAGGCAGAAACAGAACATAGTGTTAATACAGAGGTAACAACAAGGCAACAGAAGAAATAAAAGAGGCAGCATATACCAAGTTGTCTATTACAGCTGTGTTTTGAGGAACCGTGTGAACTCCTGCCTAAAGAAGGCCATCTCTTCAGAGGTGATTGTAACAATATCTCCTTCTACCTTTGACCTCCTGGTCCTCCAAATCCTCCAGGCTATTGACCAGGACATTCCCCTCAC
The DNA here is from genome assembly GCA_038089955.1 of Strobilomyces dryophilus. Lineage (NCBI taxonomy): Eukaryota > Fungi > Basidiomycota > Agaricomycetes > Boletales > Boletaceae > Strobilomyces > Strobilomyces dryophilus. The sequence goes on along the minus strand of JBBPLT010000863.1, from coordinate 836 downwards.
CTTCTATTCCTACCTCTCTGATTGGTAGCACCTCACTGGTGTTCTCATCTACAAATGGCATGTCTATATCCTTGCTGCTGGCTTCCTCTACCATTCCATTGTTGCTCACTGCCATGACCATGCCACTGCAGGCCATTCAGGCTACCTTAAAACTCACCAACTCATGGCCACCAAATTCTAGTGGCCTGGCCTTGCTTCTTTTGTCTGCCACTATGTCAAAGGCTATGCCACCTGCCAGCAAAACAAGTCAAACACTCACCCCACCATTCCTCTGCTCACATTTATTCCCTTCTCCACCTCCTGCCCATTCCAACAGATCTTTTGTAATCTTATCACCAACCTTCCATTTTCCTATGATTTTAATTTTCTTCTGGTCATGGTCTACCATGGCTTTACTAAGGGGGTAATTCTCTGCCCCACCATCAAAACCATCACTGCCAAAGGAATAGCTGCCCTCTTTTTCCATATAGTTTTCCTTCACTTTAGACTCTATGACAAAATCATCTCTGACTGTAGATCCCAATTCACCTCATCCTTCGCTAAGAAGTTAGAAAACACCTCCAATATGACCTGTCCCTCTCCACTACATACAGTGGCTCAAATAAGTGTCCCAATGTTGAGCCATTTTGAAGAGATTGGAAATTTATAGCAGAGCAATAATAAATCAGGTAATATGCTTGCAGCATGGATGAAAGTACTTGCTCTTGGCATTCAGGAACCACTTGGGTCATGTGATTTAGTTGCCATGGGAGTGAGGTACAAGCATTTCAAAATGATGTGTCGTTGGGACACTTATTTGACCCTATACTTGATAATCATTATCTTATATGTAACAT
>JBBPLT010000862.1:0-11854 GCA_038089955.1 Strobilomyces dryophilus | reverse complement strand
GAAGCATGTTCAGAAGTGGGATGATATCACAAAAGGTAGGACGCACAATCATCGATATTGTGACCATTAACGCGCTCAGTGGTCGTCTCAAGTATGTATGTAACTTGTGAGAAAAAGTTACATGTAGAATTCGCCCGCCGCTTTTATGTAAATTCACCCTCATCCGGCTGACGGCTGGGCGCTTCTTTTAAAGTGTCCTTTTCCCTTCATCTGCCTTCATCTGATAATGTGTCCATACACTCGGCTTTTCCTTTTCTATGTAAAGAAAAGGCAGGTACTTTTCAGGGTTGTCTAAGTCCCGATAAAGGGATCAATGTTTAATGGAGAAAACCAGGCCCAATCTGAACCATGTCGAGAATTGGTGTATCGGTGTGGTCTTCCTGCTAAGGTCCAGTTCCACTCTCCGCTCCCACTATTAATGCATATAAGTAGATTATGTGGTTGAGTGGTTTATAGCGCGCCCGTTCGTCCGCCGCTCCAGCAAACGACGTCCCACGCCTGGTACACGTTCTTTCCGTGGTGCCCACAACACCTCATCTTTAAAAAATGAACATCCTCGCAATGTGGTTTTCTGGAAAGCGACAGGATAGCTCCGCTAGCTCAAAGCCTGGATCTGAACATAAAAAAGTCGACGCAGTCCATCCCATACCCTCATCTGTCCCCGTCCCTTCTATCATATCTACTGCGGTACCATACTCCTCAGAGCCTGCTACTTTTGAACCCCCGGAAAAAACCATGTCGGCTCCCCGAGTTGCCATCGTCATCTACTCTCTCTACGGGCACATCGCCAAGCGTGCGTTTCCTTGAACGAATCTTGTCAAGTCCTCACTATTTTGTGTAGTCGCCGAGGGCATCAAGGGTGGTGTCAGCAGTGCTGGTGGCAATGCTACGATCTACCAGTAAGCCTTAGTGTTTTCCTCTACATGTCGCCGTCGACGGACGTTGTGCGGAGGATCCAGGAGACCCTTTCCGAGGACATTCTGAAGCTCGTCAGGGCGCCGCCTCGCCCGGACTATCCGGTGCTTCTCCCCGACGACCTCGCTAACTTTGATGCCTTCTTCTTTGGTGTTCCCACCCGTTACGGTAACTTCCCCGTGCAGTGGAAGGTACGACTTTCCTATAAACCGTGGTGCGCGCGTGCGCCTCATCGGTCTTCGTCAGGCATTCTGGGACGCCACCGGTCCCCTCTGGAGCAAGTCCGCCCTCGCAGGCAAGATGTGCGGCGTCTTCGTCTCCACCGGCACCCAGGGCGGCGGACAAGAAGTCACCATCGCCAACACCCTCTCGACGTTCGTGCACCACGGCATGATCTACGTGCCTCTCGGGTACAAGCACGCCTTTGCGCAACTATCCAACCTGAGCGAGATCCATGGCGGTACGTCTCGCGCTCGAAGGGTCACTCCATCCCCGCTCGCTCACCGTCGCGTGCGTTCTCAGGCTCATCGTGGGGCGCAGGCACGTTCTCCGGCGTGGACGGTTCCCGCGATCCCTCGGCCCTCGAATTGGAGATCGCGGCCCTCCAAGGTAAGGGGTTCTGGGAGATCGTTTCCAAGTACCACGGTTTCTCCACGTAAGGCGTCAGTTTCCCAGCCGACCCCTTCCCTACTTCCAATCATCGTTGTTGTTTTCTCTTGGGGTCGTTCGCGGCACGTCTTTTTCACGTCGGAACGCGCGATCATTTTGCGTGCCGTGTTGGTCGTGGTCAGAATTACGTGTAGAACTAGATATACCATGTTGCACCGCCTCTGAAATGAAAACGATGCCCATCCGATCCGAGTCGGTGGTCACCATTATCTCAAGATACGGCTCGCTTAGGCAACTCGCTAAATGGGCTTCGGCGCCTGCCTCGCGTCCTTCTCTTCTCTTCTCACGCGTCAGGCGGGCGCGAAGAAACGTCACTTTTCTCCCGGTGATCAAAGTTAAGCGTCCTCCGGCGACCCCCACGCCAAGACAATATGGCGAGCATCGTCGAAAATCGAATAACAATACAGTCGAACCTCTCTTAGTTCGTACCTTTTGGATATCCCAAACTGCCTTTTGTCACCCAAAGGTCTCTCCAATATCCCATACAATCCATACGTCCTGTCCCGATGGGTATGAGTTAAGTTTGACTGTAATAATGACTATTAATGCTGGCATCAGTGCACCGGTGATCGTCGATGTCACCGCTTGCTTGGCGTCGCGGGGATTACTTCCGTCAGGTCCCCAGTCGTTGGGTATGATCCAACCCCGCGCGTCGGAGAGTTGGCTATCGACGCGGTCGTCGTAATTCACCGATCAGGAGTGCCGCACGACCACCTCCTATGATCGCGCGACGACTCTGAGATTGGACTTGAATGCCCAGGCGGCCGAACCACCAGTTGCTAACGTGCAACGAGCGATAATCGGACCGGCAGCCGAATCCACGTCGACGCATGAAGTCTCCTCTGTGCGAGGCCAACCGACGTTGTAACAACGCCCGAAACACGGGTGGAACGTCTCAAATCGTGTGGCATTTGCGGGGGGCGGTCAAGAATCAAGAGGGTCATTTCTACCTTCAGAAGCCCATCTCGTCCGCCCAGCCAAGTCCAAGTCCAGCGGCGATCCGATCCCTATCGTCGTCCATCGCGCCCCACGACGATTCTTCCTTGCCCTTTACCGCCTAGTTCGAACGCGACGCGTCAGCACTCGAGCGTCGGAGAAGTGGGCTTCGCGCACCTTGGTCAGATACTCCTTGCTCCTCGCCATCTCTCTCTCCAAACTGGCCAACAACGCCGCTTGTTCCTGAGCCCGCGCCAACACCCTGTCCACATCCGCTTTTTCGAACGTGACGCGTGGATCAAAAAAGGAGACCGTGCCTTCCGCAGACAGCTGCGCGAATATCTCATTGGACTCGATCTGTGGGGGTTCAGCGTGCATGAGCGAGCCGCGCGAGGATGGCAGGGCGCTCACCATGTCGAGAATCAGGTCCCGGACATCGTCGGCGCTCTCGATCCCCACCGCCTGCCCGATGTCGGACAAGTGGAGTGTGAGGTACGTCGAGGTCAGTTTCTTGATCGACCATCTGGGTGCACGTTCGAGCGCCAGGAGTACCAGACCCAACGTCTTTTCCTGTCTCGCATTGGATCAGCATCCAACGTCACGAGAGCCTTGGTCGGGTGTACGGACATTTGCAAACACGGCTTCCCCATCCACGATGGAACGGAGTTCGGCTCTGCGGTCAGGGTAAGCGTTCACAAACGCCGAGTACGGCGTGTTTTTGAATAGTCGAGGCAACGATGGGTGAATATACTTGGGCGGTGGCGTCGTCTAACGCGAAACGTCAGCGGGAGCCCCAAATCCGTCGAAAGGTAAGTTTACCTTGCCCTCGTAGATTAGCTGTACCAGAACAAGTTTCTTGAGGGCTTCCATCTGAATGGCTGCGGCAGCCGGTCCAGGGCTGCACGCACATATCTCAAAGAACTCCTGCGCGTCAGGCCACCGTTTGAGCGCGGCGTGAACTACACCCCCTGCATAATGATACACCAAGCTGTCGTTGTAACTGAGGTCGGAAAGCGACGTATCGATTGTCGTAATCGGGTGTACGAGAATGGGAAGAGCCGCGGTGAAATGCCGGGTCGATACACATATCTGCCCAAGTCTCGTTTGGGTTAGTTTGAGAGGGATACACGGCGATGCGTACCCTGACGAAAAGTGGGTGAATTGTGGTCAGATACGAGGGTGACGGGGCATATCGGATCAATAGATCGAATAGGGGTTGTATAGCAAGGGCAAGCTATCCATCTCGATATCAAAATTCGCGTTCTTCTCTGGATCAAATGTTGCTCACGCTGCCAGCTGCCTCCGCAACCAATGGTATTCCGATAGCAAGGAGCGTGACTATAACGAGATGAGATATGCAGTCACGAAAGGAAAGAGAGCATATCACCTTTTTCAGGCACGAGACGTGCCTGCTCTGGCAGGAACGTTTTACAAAACTCGGCCACGTATTCCAACGGAACATTCGGCGCGCCGGTCGTATGCAACCGCGCAGCTCTATCGCAACCACGCCTTCAACCGAGACAGATCCAGCGTGACCGATGTGACTCACAGGATGTACACTATGCCAAGCGTGTTCGCCCGCATGTCCAACACGCTCAATGGGTCCTGTCCGTCCGGCAACAAGCTCGCAAACACTGCGTCGCGGACCTCTTTGGGGGCAAACGACCTGATTTGTTGGTTCAAGTGCACTGGCGAGACGGAGTTCGTGATCGCCGTGATGACGTTGACCAGGGAGACGTTTGGTTCTGGTACGGTAGTTGTCTGGGTGGGTGGCTGCGGTTGTGTTTGCAGTTGCGGTTGAGTCGACGGCTGCACCTGTGGCGGGGCTTGTGGTTGGGGCAGGGGGTTCGTCTGCGCCTGGCTCGACGCTTGCGATTGTGCCGGAGATGGGAGCTGTTGCTGTATTTCGGGTTCCGGCTGGGGAGTGGGCAGCTGGGGTGGGGTTGGAAGATTCTGCTGACTCATGGTGACCAACGATGCACTCCTTTTCTCCAAAGACGTTTTTGCCGGCGCGAATCAAAGGTCACGTTGAATGTGTCGAGTCCTTGTGCGCGATCAGGTGTACCAGTGTCGACGCCGATATCAGAAGGAAGAGGAGGGCACAATAAGATTACGTAAGAGCAGCGTGGTGTGCCCCCACTCCAATGATGGCCCTTAGACATCGTTCATTGTGATCCATCAACTCACTGCCCGTAAGACCTCCTTGACTAAACTAACATACTTCTGTAGCCCGTCCGATATCTAGAGAACTGTCAGAGCCTTCATGCGGTGGCACTGCCATGTGCTCTGGCCTAGGCAGACACACTCCTTTGTCGACCCCACGATCGAACCGGCGGCACATATGTGATAGATAAGAACCGTTTAATTTACGCCACGAGAGTCGGATTCTCGTGTCCCAGGATTTCCCCGCATACATCCTCAGTGCTGGGTGGATAATATCCTGTCAACGGGCTGACTTATTACAGTCATGGACTTAAGCGCGAACTCGGAGAGACATTTTGTATGAAAGCGGGCTGCAAGATTTTCCCGACAATCGCGAGGTTATTTTAAATTCAGAAGACTCTGGGCCAACTCGTCAAAACGAGAATGGACGGTTCCTACAGCGCGCTCATCAATGGTTTCATGTCATCTATGTATGAGCCTCTGTGGCGTCGCTGTTTATAGGTTTCCGTAGGAACCAGGGCATGATGTGAGGCAGGGTCGCGGGGACACTTGGTGTGGGTGAGTAAGTCACTCAGTCACTGGTCCCGTGCGGCGCCACTGAGTTGGACCCAGGACTCTTCCACGTCACCGCTTTCGTATCAAGAATGAATGGGACAGCTGAGTCACTGTAATTCTTACTTTCATGGGCATATAAGTCGGCTCGACGGTGGGCGTTGTTGCTTGTTTACGGACTTGAAGCGCTTACTGAGCGGAGATGCGAAGTTCATTGTCACCGCCGATGATGGCTGTCCGCGTGATCGTATCTTACATGTTTCGAATCTCATTTAAACCTCTTGCATTCTATTCAATACAAACGTTCAGAAATCACCCCGACCGCCTCGCTCTCCATCCCTCCACATACTGGTTACTCTTGGTCCATATATTTTCAGCTTCCTAAGGTTGCGTTCAGTCCCCATTTTGCAAGGGCGTAAAATTGCATAGTTGCAGCCCCATCTACGCTTTCTGGTCTTGATCCAGCAGTTCTTGTGTCTCCAGTTTACCCCGTTCCTTGGACAGCGCTGCAGATGACCACGTCTATGGTCCCTGGATATTTCCGTAAGTTTTATGCGCATTTCACTGAAAGATCTGCTCATACATCTCCAGCACTAAGTAGAAGGGCCGGGTCCCTCCTGCCAATGACTGGCACAATGACTGGCACGGGCGCTAGAGACCAGATCACCTGCTATGACTACCTTGGAAACCCTAAAACGCACGACGATGTTCAGAGATACATGAGTCCCACCACGGGCGCCTGTCGTCGACTAGTCGTGCAAGCGGTCAATCCAAATGGCCGTAACGAAAAGCGTATCAGGGACCACGCAAGCCATGCGAGCAAAATCGCTTTGTGGCTTTCCACCACGAACCCATTTCGAGGATTCTTATTGTTCAAATGGGTCGGCACTTGGCTATTTTTCGCATTCAAGCTTCTGTGGCCTCTCATCTCGCTGGTCGTTACCTTTTGGTTCGGGTTTTCCGGCAAGTCCGACGAGGACTCGACGCTGTACAATTCGGGCAACTACAAGTCCTTCATGCGACCATTCAGGCGCCAGTTCTGGGCGGCTCGTTCGTCAAAGGAATATTCTACTCGCCCCCAAGGCGAAAACGTCCCAACCCACTCACTTCACCCCCGCCTTCTCATGATTCGCGAGAATGAGGGCCACTGGAGCCCATGCAACGATCCGCTTATCATCACCCGTACCAAGTTCGTTGCCATCTCGTACGGTGCTGCCGACATGAACTTTCGCGGTGTGGACGGGGCGAAAGAAGAGGAGGATTTTATCCAGGAAGTCCGCGCTGCAGTCGTCGAGCAAAAATTTGACGCGTACTGGCTCGACTTGGAGTGTCTGGGCAACAGTCCAGAGGAGAAGAAGCTGGATTTGTATTGCATGGCAGATGTATATCGTGGGGCAGACATCACCTTGATCATGCTCGGCGAATCGTTGGATGATGCATGGAAGCACTGGGGAGGGCGGGTTTGGACGCTGCCAGAAGCGTTGCTTAGCCAGCGCCTTTATTACAAATTCCGCAGACGAAGCGGGATCTATGCTGTTTCCCTGCACCAACTCGGCAACCTCGCTTATGAAGCATACGACTCGGAACAAGCAGTCATCAACGCGTACAGCGGGAAGGATCCGCTGGAGAGACTCGAGCGTCTCACGCTACTCAAGTCCGCGATATGGCGCCGTGGCATCACGAGTCCCACCACCAACCCCACCCCCTCCGCGATCCCTACGTCTGGGCCACATCCGGCTGATCGGGTATACGCGTTGATGGGCTTCTTTGAGCATCGAATCCAACCTGACTATCTGGAAGAGGACCTCCGTGCGCTGGCACGCCTTTCCATGGCCAACGACAACGACAGGATGGCCGAGCGTATGGTTTCTCTTCTCCCATCCACGGTCCACCAAACGGCAAGTTGGTACGCGGACGATGACGTTTACGCTGCCAACCTCTGGGACGTGGTTCCCGAGATTCAAGTGGCCGGGATCACCGAGAGCGGTGCGCTCGTCCTCGACGGCTGTAAAGCGGCCTGCATCCGGTGGAAGGACTTTCCAGAGATCGCTTGGGATCAGGCCGATTCGCTGCGGCGGATGTTGGTGCTGGTCATATGCTACCTCGCGTGGCCCTGCATCATCGCGGGCGCGGCGGCTTTCGGGACCACGCGGACGGGCGGGACCGTGCTCATCGTGATTGGATGCGCCGTGCTGGCATCGTCTCCCTGGCTATTCGTGTTCAGTGAAGCTGGGCGGGTGTCGAACGCGCAGCCATGGCTCATTGGGGTCAAGGGCGTCCTCGAGCTCGACCAGGCGGCCGTACACCTGTACGGCGGCGGGATCAAGGGACGATATCGACGCTTGGACTACACGCCGAGCGGGTCCGAGTTCGCGGTGCCAGAAGATGGGCAGTTCCGTGACGGTGCGCGGGCGCAGTACGATCTGGCGCTCGCGGCGGAGCGCGGCCCGCGCGCAGGACAGATGTACACCCTGATCGACACGTACTCTTCGACGATCTATTACTTTTCTGCGTCGAGGCCGCCGACGGTGTGCTTGTTCACAGGCCGGGAAGGCGGGTTGGGTCGGTTCGTGTTGTGCTCGGAGCGATGCGTGGAGGACGAGTTGCACAAGGAGACGGTGTTAAGGATGCCAACATATATTAGCCAGCGTATGGAGTTGTGTGACTGGGTCGCACTTGGTTGACCAGCCTCGCGGCGACTGTCCTGTTTTTGTCCCAGGTCTCAATAAACGCATTTCCGTGACGTCAGTGAAGGGGAGATCGAAATACCTCCACGTTGCTGTATTTTCAAAGTCCCGAAGACCGTCTTTGATGCTGACGGACATGAGCGGCGGGAACTTGGCAGCGTTACAAACGAGGCCAGTGGTCTCCATGGCCAATCTTGCAGTGTCGCTTACCTGTCGACATGATCGTACATCGATCGCTATGGCAAGCAACTAGAGCAACTTCCGGCTGTGACGGCACTAGGTTGCCAGACCTAACCGGAATTTGAATGACCCAACGGACCGTTGAAAAAATATAACAATCACGAATCATATAATTTAAAAAATTTCCCAGTTTTTTGAGTACCCGCCGGTCGCTGCCGCCATGTCTCTCTCTAATCGATCCCACTTCTCTTCGGGTCTTCGGGTCTGACCACTCCTCGCCGTATTTTGGCAGGCCCAGTGCTCTTTCTTTACCGCCGTCGTATCTTTTCGAGCCCAGACCCAACCACTCACTGATTATCCACCCTGTCGTCACCTCTCGAGCTCGCTCGCTCGCTGGTCGCCCTGCCGTGCGTCGTCAGATGCCGACACTAATGCCAACGCTGACTCCGACGCCAACGCCTATGCCGATATCAACGGCCAATGAATTCTGGTGGTCGCGGCGTTGCCAACAGTCAACCGCGCGAATGACTCGAAAATTCCCACGCGGCTGAAAAGAAACAACTGACTCGGAGCCCCTCTGGCACGGCAATCAAGAGAGCATGTTGATGCACTGTTCCTGGATCTCGGATCTGAGCGGGCAAAGCAGACTATGGTGAAGCATTTCGTTGGCTCACTGACAAAGTAAGATGCGCATTTTCGTCACCTATGGCCACCACGTCTGACAGGGAGCTCCAAAGGCAACCTAGAAGGTTGTGGGCGAACCCAAAGTTCGCACGATCATCATGTTGCCACAGGTATGTACTATGTGACACGCAGTAGACCGTCTCGGGCCGTGGAGTCATTGCCCTTGATGCTGCAGCACCCTCGGGCCGAACCTCCTATGGCGACAGTTATCTAAGCGGTAGCAAAGTGTGCATTTGTGTCGAAGACGTGAGTTTATGTGATTCATCATTGCGGTCATGCAGATTAGAAGACGTTCAGGTTATCTGGTGCTCACTCATCTGCAAAGCAGAGCATATAACGTATCGTTTGACGATTCTCTTGCTGGCTGTTTGAATGGTTAGCCGAGGCCAACCGACGTAGCCGAGCCACCTTCCTAATCGAAAAGTGAAATTCACTTGAATTTTGACTTCCAGGTTCTCTGATGGCTTACGCGGGTTTACCATTCATCTGTTGGAGAGATAAGTTTGCGGTGTCTTTTCTCGGGCCAGGGAAGTGTGGCTTGCAACAGCCAGCGTTTACGGGGAACGGCGGAGATCCACGGACATGAAACGAAGAGCTGATTGAATGGGGATATATAGCGTGGCTGGGCTTCTAGTGGTACTACCAAGGTACCCTCGCTTCGCGGGTATCAATTACATGATCTCATTGAAGTTCGTGCACCATTCCTCGTGCAGCTCGTTTCGAGTCCATTTCACCTTTCCGTCCATACTGGTATAGACACTGTTATGTTCTTTAGTTCACGACCATCCTGACTCCTTTCCATTTTGCTCCCCTCATCGATTTGCCCCGCCCTGTTAGGCGACTGCCAGAAAAATATTTGCTGTCTCATTCATGCTTTCGTCTTCCGGCTGTTGTATCATCAACTGGGAATCAAGTTCTGTTCCACGCCGAACAACATGGCCCCTTCCTCTTTTTGGCACTACAGTTCCCGATGAGACGCACAGGTTTCTTCTCCAGATGACTCGCCTGGACACCAGAGAGCAGATCACCTGCTACGATTACCTCGGAAACCCAAAAGAACACGACAATGGCCAGAGATATGTCAGCCCTTCTACCGGCGTTTGCCGTAGACTCGTCGTACAAGCAGTCCATCCGAATAACCCTAACGAAATGCCAATCGTGGACCACGCGAGTGAAGTGAGCAAATAGTCTTGTGGCTTCGCTCTGTGAATCCTTTCTGCAAGCACAACTTTTGCGGATGGTTCGGCACATGGCTACTTTTTATCCTCGATCTCCTTTTTTTCTCAATATGGACATACCTCATTCGTGCTCTCGACCCTGTATAGCATGGGAAAATATAATCGTCCATGCGTCCATTCAGGCGCCAGTTCTGGGCAGCCTGTTCAGCTATAGAGCGTTTCGTCCGTGTTGACGGTGAAAGTGGACCAGGTGTCCCGACACATTCACTTTATCCCCGCTTTCTCATGATTCGTGAATCTACTTTGGATTACTAGAGCCCATGCACGGACCCGGTCACCATCACACACACACCAAGTTCGTTGCCATCCCGTACTGTGCCGCTGACATTAATTTCCGCGGCGCCGACGCGGTGAAAGAGAGCTTCATACCGGAAGTATGCGCTGCCGTCGTTAGTCAACAATTCAATGCGTGCTGGCTCGACTTGGAATGTCTTGGCAGGAACCCTGACGAGAAGAAGTTGGATTTATATTGCATGGCAGACCTATCAAAGTGAAATCAGTCCCATTTCACTCCACCGACTTAGTAATCTCGCTTACACCAAATACGACTCGGAACACGCCATCATCAATGCCTACAGTAGGAAGGACCCCCTGGAGAGACTGGAACGTCTTACGCTCCTCAAGTCCGCGATATGGTGCCATGGTGTTACAAGCCCAAGTCCAGTATCAATCCCCGCTATAATCCCGTCGACTGGACCACACCCAGCGGAGCGTGTATATGCTCTAATGGGCTTCTTCGAGCATCGCATCCAGCCAGATTATCTCGAGGATGACCCGTGGGCGTTAGCACGCTTATCTAATGACAACGATAAGATCGTCGAACGAATGTTTCTCTGTTACTGTCCACTGTCTGCAAAACTGTGTTGGTATGCAGACGACGACATTTACTCTGCAAAGCTATGGGACGTGACCACTGAAATACAGGTCGCCGGCATCACGGAGAGCGGTGCGCTTCTTCTCGATGGGTGTAAAGTGACGTGTATCAGGTGGAAGGATTTCCCCCCCCCATCACATTCTGCAGGTCCTCTTCGGTGAGAAGGTTCTTGGTCAAACTCGCATGCTTGGCCCTGCATCCTCGCAGGTGCCGTGGCATGGCGGACCATGAAACTCGGCAGGATGGCACTGATCACACGTAGATCCGTCCTGCTGATCGCGGGCCCTTGGTTGTTCATCTTCAGTGAAGGAAGCCGCGTGTATAAGACCACGCCATGGCTCGTTGGCGTCAAGGGCGTCTTGCACCTCAACGAGGTCGCAGTGCATCGATACGGTGGTGGGATCCGCGGACCCTATCCACGCCTGCACTACACACAGAGCGGGTCTGAATTCGCGGTGCCAGAGAAGGGGGAATTCCGCAGCGGGGCGCAGACGCAACACGACAAGGCGGTCCAGGCTGAGCAAGGCGCACACGCGGGGCGGGTGTACATGCTCGTGGACACGTGCTCGCTGACGGTGTGTCTGTTCACAGGGCGGGAAGGCCGGCTGAGTCGGTTTGTGTTGTGCTCTGAATGATGCTGGGATGACGAGTTGCACAAGGGGATGGTGTAGAGAATGCCTACGTATGTCAGTCAACAGATGGAGCTATGTGATTGAGTCGCGCTTGGATGAGCGCTTGCGCTTCGTGGATCGAATGGCCGAACGAACATACTCTGTGTGATGACATTGGGACTAGTTTTGTTGTATGGACATTTCATTTCTTGTTTGACGCAATTAGGTAGAACCCGCTTTCAAGCCATTTTGGCACTCAAGTATTTACAATGAGACATGGCGGGCGCGAGCAATGGCCGGCGGCGCCAGATACAACACGAGAACGACTGACGCCGGGCGGGGCAT